>WMED01022737.1:0-11603 GCA_019650415.1 Pipa parva | reverse complement strand
AGGTAATTTTGGAAAATATGAGAAAATATTATTTGCAAAATAATTTGGAACACAGTGTATATTATTTAGGTATCTCCTATTCAATTTCTAGAAAAGCTCTTACTGAACTCAGCAATTCAGTTTAGAGTCTTAAGGCAGGGGTTTGACTGAAAATCTTGAGAATTCTGAACAATCAGAACCTTTCAGGTGTAGAATCAGGTGTGTATCTTTCAGGGGTATTATCAGATTCTGATTGTAAGAGAACTGCTGCACATCTGTGTCTTTCTGGCGATTTTTTTACAGAATCATCAAACCAGTGCATCAAGCCGTTGACTTAAGATTTCAAATTGATTAGCCAAAGAAGAAATAAGTGAGTGAGGATGAATGTTCCTAAGAAATTGACTATAAATTTCAAAGCACTGAAAATAAGTAAATAAAATAATTAATGATGCATACATAATTTAATAGTAGTAATTAAATGGGCAAAGAACAGTTGAGGACTGGACTGTTCCTTTAGGATTCTAACCTAAACTGCTGAAAAGTAAGTACCCTCTTTTCCCGAAAATAAGATCTAATGCAATTTTTCCAAGCTTAGAAATTTAAGGCCTCACCTGAAAACAAGACCTAGCTGCAGTAAAGCACAAGAAATATACTGTAAAAAATACCGTGTTCCAAAAATAAAACATCCCCTGAAAATAAGACCTAGTGCCTCTTTAGGAGCAAAAATTAATACAAGACCCTGTCTTATTTTTGGGGAAAACACAGTATGTGAGAGAGAAGGAGCTTCAGAAAGAAAGTATCTGTAAACTGTAAAGGATCTAAACTAGTAAATACATCCCGAACAAAACATTCATCTAACAATGATGGAAAAACAGGCAAGTAACTATCATTACCTAAACTGTTCGCTTAAAGCTAAAAACAATGTCAGGTTGTTTAAGACTGTGATTTGATTGAAAAAAATTCCATCTGCTTTAATCAGTAAACAGAACTTTGTGTTCTTTCCCTAGCAGAATCAATGACAGTTGCTATAGCTGTTAAAAAAAAGTTTCTGGCTACTCTGTAAAAAATTTTTTTTTCTGGTGATTGAAAGTGGCAGAGGAATAATGCATTGCTTATAGGACCCCTTGTTTGAAAGGAGCTTCTGAACTCTCTCGTCCATTGAATTTGTCAGTTTTTGGATGGTTTAAAGTATAAAGTAGGCTGCCATGGAAAATTTACTTTCTATTCTCCTCCCCTGTCCGTTTCTAAACAGCGGGACCAGCTTGCTGGAGTTAAGTCGTCATTCATCTGCTTTCTCCTAGCAGAGGAAAAAGGAAATACAGTATATTCAGTTCCAGTATACCTTTGGTGGGCAGAAATGGGGGGATTCAAGAAAGAGACAGAGAATAAAGAGCCTTCAAAGCAATTTTTTCCAGCTGAGATTTTGCGTTAAACCTTCTCCCCCCACTCCCTGTTACTCTGTGAACCTGGGACTGCATTTTAATCCTGATACAGACTTCAGTTTTTACAGCTGAATCCTCTGAACTGATCTCCTGCTGGTAAAGTTTTTTTTTTGTTTTTTTTTTTTTTTACAACTCCTCTCTCTGTTAGCGTCTCTGCAGATCTGCTGAGTGTTGGGCAGCAAGAAAGGATTTTATGTATAATGAGTGCTGAAGAATCATTATTACCTACATTAACATGAATTCATTTGTACATAAGGATAGAATTATATAATCTGTTTAAAAAAAAAAGTATATAAATTCTTCATAATGTCTGAGATTAGAAGTAGACCCTGTTTAACCATATGCTTGAACCAAAGCCAGGGACCTGCAGCTAGCAGCTAATTAATTACAGACTACAATTATATTGCATATATATATATATATATATATATATATATATATATATATATATATATATATATGGGTGTGTGTGTATATAAAACATCTATGTAGGAATAGTTGCATTTATCCTACTCTATAAATTTAAAGCACTTTTTTGCTCTGTCCATATCAGTAGCTAGATTATATCTATATAATCTATCAATCACTTATCTGCCTGTTCTGGCTTCACTTTTGCTATATACTGATTTTATTGACTGAAATGATGCATTGCATTAATATTCATTGTCATATATTTCCAGCTTCGATGCTTCCTTATTTCATATGTTTGAACAATCTACTATATTTTCTCTCATTGTAATTGCTGTATTTTTTCAGCTGCTATCTTTTCATCAACAGCTTGGTTTTGTAGAAAAACCATCAGTATAGTTAGGATGTCATTTCTTTTATATATATATATATATATATATATATATATATATATATACAGTATATACAGTGTATATATATATATATATATATATAGGTTTTGCTACTAACTGAAAACAAACAGTATAATAATAAAACAACCTTGCTCTGGTAGACAGACACCAGCTAAACAGTAAGTAAGTGCCATAAGAACAAACTACTACTTTCATAGCTGTGTCATGAACACATAACACATTTTATTCTGTGTCCACATATAAGTAGTATAATGTCTCAAAATATACTTATTACTAAAAATAGGTCCTGTTTAATCAGCTCGCAGAAATAACTGGTAATAAGAGCACACCGTAGATTTGGAAATATATTAGACATTAGCTACTCCTGGACGCTTCTCTAACAAGAATAACAATCAATTTAGAAGGAAGGATTTAAGAAGCTGTAGCTTTCAAGTAATTAAACTGACAGTCCACTGCTTTGGGACTCTCTTCAAATCCTTAGCATAATGAAACATTAAGAGAACAGCCTCATCTATTGGTTTGGCAGAAATGTGTCTTCCCCCTACAGAATGCCTGTGATAGATTCGTATTGATCACCAGAGCCCTGGAGGATTTGGATTTCTCTCTAATCAGCAGAGAGTCATGATGCTGCTACTGCTGCCTGCATTCCCATGCCTTGCCACCAAATCACTTATTCATTAAAGTGTTTCCAGCAGGATGCTCTAGCTGCTTCTCACCTCTTGTCAGTAACCTGCCGGAAGCTTGGAGTTATATGCTCGGTGTAATTAAGCACAAAAAAAAAAGGGAATCATGATTCTTATTGTTGCTTTTTCAATTGTTATGACTATCACAATCCATTCCTGTAATGGCACCAGCCTTGAAAGTGGTAAGTGTATTTTATTTCATTTTATCTCTAGAATTCAATTGGTAGATCAAAAGAAATAGAGGTCGCACATACAACAGGAGGTATATAACCTAAAGTAGTTTACTGACAGTGTGCAGCAGAACATCATTTCAGGGGGGAAACACCTCCCTTCTTCAGGAGCTTGTGTAACCCCCTGAAACATTATTCTGCTTTACACTGTCAGTAAACTATTTTAGGTTATATACCTTATTGTTGTATGTGCGAACTCTATTTCTTTTTATCTACCTATTGGACTTTAATTGAGTCTTTGCCTGGCTCATTGGGGGTGTTGCACCACATACACACCTTACCCCGGGTGTGCATTCAAATTTTTCTTTTTTCGTATCAAGCTTTAGAATTCTGCATAGTCAGCACTTTCACTATTTATATTGTCTTAATTTAAACCTATTATTTGGCCCCGTGTTTTCAGTGAGATTTAGTTTGCACAGTTTTAATCACAGCACACTGAACTCTGACCTTCTTAGGAAACCTGTGAATGCTTTGTGTTTCCTTTGTGAGGTGTGTAATACATACATTACTATACAACACTCCCAGCAGTGATTATTTTAATAAGGAAACATGCTGAATAACTGGAACATACTTTCATTTGTTGTCATATGCACACGTAAGTTGGGATTCTTCTACATTAACTTTTGCTTGCACAGCTGTACTTGTCATTGTATGGAATAAGAATTTCATAGTTATACAGATTTTATTCAAATAAATGCAAAGCAAACCCCCTTCATAATCGTGCCAGAATATATATTTAAGATTATTAGCAAGATAAAGTGGTATTGTGCTTGACAATGATAATGAACACCTGCATATAGTAACTGAACGTAAGAATTGGGCTTTGGGTGCAAAATACTAATATGAGTTTACACTGATACAGAAATGATGAGCACTTTCATCCTCTTCTGTGCTTATGGGTGCATGTGTGTCTGTGCTTATGGGTGCATGTGTGTCTGTACTTATGGGTGCATGTGTGTCTGTACTTATGGGTGCATCTGTGTCTGTGCTTATGGGTGCATGTGTGTCTGTGCTTATGGGTGCATGTGTGTCTGTACTTATGGGTGCATGTGTGTCTGTACTTATGGGTGCATGTGTGTCTGTACTTATGGGTGCATGTGTGTCTGTACTTATCGGTATATGCGTGTGTCTGTGCTTATGGGTATATGTGTGTCTGTGCTTATGGGTGCATGTGTGTCTGTGCTTATGGGTATATGTGTGTGTCTGTGTTTGTGGGTGCATGGGTGTCTGTGTTTATGGGTATATGTGCCAGTGTGATACTAGATATAATCTTCGGCACTCCAATTGTAAAAATCAAAAAACTTTATTGGTACCACATAGGTACGATTAAAATGAAATAAAATCAATGACAAACGCCTACGCGTTTCACACCCCATGGGTGCTTACTCATGGCACCTAGTATATCTAGTATCATACCTGCAAAACGCCATTGCTCCTGAGCACCCGAGAGACTTACACATCGAATTGGGAGATAGAGCGGTCATTTTCTCTTTTCCTCAATATGTGCCAGTGTACCTGAATTATTCTGTTTTGTGTTTGAGTAGTTGTGTGTCTGGAGTTAACAAAAGTATACCTGGATCATTCTCATGCATGCATATGTCTGCCTGTATTTGGGTCAGTACCAGTGTGCCTGGCTAATTCTAGTTGTATCAAGATAAATGTTACCTGGAACTTTTTGTTTGTCAGCCTATGTGTGTCTCAGATAGTAGCAGTGCACCTGTATCATTCTACTCTGTATATTCTGATGTGCATGTGTAAGTTATTGGGTAAATGTAATTAAATCATTCAGGGGGCTATTCTCTAAAGTCCAAATTATTGCATAAAGGTGTGAATTCGCCAGCTAAAGACAGTTGCAATAGACTGCTGCTGTCACAGTCGCGTCTTTATTATGAGAATATTGTCACAGTCATGACGTTACTATGGAAATATTCTCACAGCTGCAACTTTAAAATTGTTGCAGTCACAAGTTTACAATGGGAGAATTGTCACAGTCACAGATTAGCTAACGGAATCCATTGTTTGAGTACTCAGCAGTCGAATTGGGACTTTAGAAAATAACCCCCTCAGTGCTGTGCATGTGACAATGTTTGAGTCCGTGCATCTTTTATTTTTTTATGTGTGCAGATAAAGGATAAAAATCATTAAAGTAAATGCATTGTTGTAAAATAATGGTTTTTATGAACCTTAAAGTTATAGAATAATTCAAAGTATAAACTGCTTATGAACTATGTTCTCTATATCTGACCAATAGGTAAATGCTACGTTATGTTATAGTGTTTGAAAATAATTTGTTTATGTATTATACACCCAGTTTATACAGGACATTAAAGGATATTTAATTAAGTGTTTGAAGGACAGGTATAGATGGGCTATATAGTATTATGTGATTTTATGTAATGTATTAGAGACTGCATTCCAGTAAAAGGAGAGGTCAGTTGCCATATTATTGTTAGTTAAGATTTCTGATAGCTCTCAATCAATATCACAGAAAGTTAATACAATTAAGATGCTTGAAGGTTGTGGCTTCTAAAATAGACGAAAAAATGGTTTTGTCAATAAAAACATGAATCAGGCTGAAGCAACAAAACACATTTAACTTAGTTTTGAAATAAATACCATGAAGGTGAGCAGAAAGAGGCTTGACTGTCATTACCAAAATATATGGAATTCAGTAATTCACACGGCCCAGCACCTACTGAATGGGGAGTAACTAAAGTCATCATTGAGCCTCATGATCTCCTTTCCTAGTGAAATGCTGCTTTTCATTGGGTCACATGGAATCTCTTCATTGCTTTTATGATCCCACCTGGAATTCCTTGTGGTAGAAAGTAGATAAACATATCCATCACCCCACAGCTATGGGTTTTGGGGTCTCTAGGCGTCTCATGCTTATGATTTTAACTGAGTTTGAGTAAACACTGTGACCTTATTGCTATTAATGTTATGATCTATCCATTTCACTCAATATGAATTTAGATTCTTAAGAGTGCTTGGTATCAGTGTGAGATGCAGCCATATTTACAGAATAAACTGGTTTTTAAAAAAAGAGGAATGTTGCTGCTTTCCAGTTATATTCACTCAAACAGGGCAAAAAAAAATGCATGTTTACACCCAGCACAATATTCATCTACTTCAACCAGTGTATAAGAAAATCTGTGGGATCAAGCAATATCGTTCCCTTTAAAACATCATTTAATATGGTGTACATCACCCATACTGTTTTTATATTGTTATCTTCTGTCCACACACACCTGTCATAACTCTCACCCTTCAAATAACCACTAAAATAAATATGCAAATCAACCTAATTAATAATAACATTAGGGAATTGTAAGCCTGAAAAGCACTGAATCATGAGTAACGTAAATTCGTTAGGTTAAATATAGCAGACCTTTATTATTGTTTCACACTTATCCTGTGCTGCAATCAATAGCCAGAACAAAAATAAAGCATATTTAAGAGCAATAGTAATTGCTATAGATAGCAGACCAGACTAAATTAAAACATTGTAAAATGGTCTCAGAAACACATTTTATGACCTTATTGAACACATGTTTTAATTTAGTCTGGTCTGCTATAGATAGCAGACCAGACTAAATTAAAACATACGTTCAATAAGGTCATAAAATATGTTTCTGACACCATACAATGTGTACTATTTTAATGAATGCAATTCACTTGTAACCTTTACTGTCTTTTAAATGCTTTGTCTACAATACCTGACTATAATCAAATAGTATTTGTTCAATTACATCTTGCTTTTGGGGGGGTCATGCTCTCATGCTGACATCAGCAGATATTATTTATACCCCCAAATAAATGGCAAAACTAATCAGCTCTTTTTGTTTCTACACCTGTGCTTCCTTAGTGGATCAGATCAGAAAGGCAGGTATGTGTTTAACTCATTTTCTTCTCTGTCAACTTAATGTGTTGTATTTAACTCAAGAATAACCAGTACAGTAGCAGTGGTTTTCAACCTTTTATCAGATGGGCCTCAGTTCTCATGGTCATATCCTGGGTTTCCTCTATCAGATACTAAACTTTTGTGGTTAGACATATTTTACATTGCCAGGACATAATGGGTCATTTGTATGTATGTATATTTTTATTTATAAAGCGCCACAAGGTTATGCAGCGCTGTGAAATCCAACAATACAGTTATAATACAGACAAGGGAAAAGTGAATAACAAAGAACAAGTGAAGCAAATTACAAGCATATAATCAAGAATATACATCACTCTAAGTGACAGGCCATGACTGAAACAAGAGGATGGAGGTCCCTACCCCATAGAGCTTACAATCTAAATAGGAGGAAGACTTACATAAACAGATAGAAGGGCAACAAGTGCAGTAGCATAAAGTGACAAATGTTAAATGGAAATGATAGCCTCAAAAATGGTCACCAAATAACTTGTACTGTATATGCTACTAAGAAATCTTTAATTAGCCCCAAAACTAATTCATACGCAGATATCCTAAAATGTATGGGTCACCTAAATATTACAAAAAAGGACACACTGAAAAACACCATTTGCACAAAATAAATAAAGGCAGGATTTCTGTTCAAAACCAAAAATGACAATGGCGATTAAGTGACAATATGACATAGAAATAGATAGAATATTCACAAAATACAGTTAGTGGGATATGGTGAGGATGACGTCCCTTCACTCCACTGAGGGAATTCACCTCACTTCGCATGACTTTGCATCCTACTTCTATTTGACTGACTACGCCACACTACGCATCTGACAGTGATCACCACTGTCTGCTTGTTCGACAAGTCTATTCTTCCCTTAATCAATAATGAGAAGTGAATTCATGACTATTTTGGTGATGTGACTTGAATTTTAGCCAGATGAATTCTCACTTTAGTCAGGCCCTAAGCCTAAGGGGGTTATTCTCTAAAGTCTGAATTATTGCGTATTAGGTGTGAATTCGCCAGATAAAGACAGTCATAATAGGCTGCTACTGTCGCAGTCGCATCTTTATAATGAGAAAATTGTCGCAGCCGCAACTTTATTATGGGAAAATTGTTGCAATCTTAACATTAAAAAATTGTTGTGACTTTACAAAGGGGATTTGCTATGGGAATCTGCTGTTTGTGAATTCAACAGTCGAATTTTAGTGAAAACCCCTCAAATCTTTACTTTTAGATAAGGATCCCTATTGATCATCATCTTTCCACTGTGCCTTGCAACTGTTGCCCACCTCACAATTTCACAACCACTGATACAGACTGTCCAGCAGGCTATATCCGGCCCGCAGCCCGATTTCTGAAATCCAAACTGTTGTGTATAAGTGTAAATTCGCCAGCTAAAGACAGTCACAACAGACTGTTACTGTCGCAGTCGCATCTTTATGAGAATATTGTTGTAGTCACGACTTTACTATGGAAAATTTGTCAGGGTACAAATTTTTAAATTCAACATGTTCCTTTTTTTTTTTTAGTGACCAAATCAAACCAAAACTACTATTAACGTACCAGTAACAGCAGAAAAATAAAATTAAATTGGTTGATAATGGCACTTATTCCTACATTATACTTGCAAAAATAAATCTTGAATTATTGAATTACCTGAGCCCAAATTATAAAAGACAACATAAACCATTGAAAAATCAGGAAGATGACATTTTTAAACAAATAGGAATTACTGGCATGTCAATCCAAAGGGCAGTTTCCTTTATCAGATGTCAGTGGTTTAAGAGAATTTAATTATGTAAGGAAGGACTTCAGCAACTCCAAGTGCCCAACTTAATGACATAGAACAGTGATGCACAACCTATGGCCCGCGGGCCATATCTGTCCAGCAGGCTATATCCGGCCCGCAGCCCGATTTCTGAAATCCAAACTGTTGTGTATAAGTGTAAATTCGCCAGCTAAAGACAGTCACAACAGACTGTTACTGTCGCAGTCGCATCTTTATGAGAATATTGTTGTAGTCACGACTTTACTATGGAAAATTGTTGCAGTTGTAACTTTAAAATGTGTCGCGGTCACGACTTTACAAGTCGCGATTTTGAAGCGGCCTGGGTCACACGTCTCAGTATCCTTCTATTGCCACTGTCTTTAGCTGGCGAATTCACACCTTTATGCAACAATTCGGACTTTAGCCAATAACCGCCTGAAAACCTATGGAAGTCTCTTGGGGATTCTTGGAATATTAACGTAATCAACAAGTATAGTTATGTTCCAATCTTTTTCTTAGATAATTAGTTAGAAAATTCTGTATCGCTATTGAGGTCAGTTTTGTCTCCTACAGTAGGAGCTGAATGACAATTTTCTGAATGTGCAAATTATCAGAAAGTTAAAGTAAAATAAATGCCTGCAATTAATATAAGTGCATTTTCCTGAACTAACCCCAAATTGTTTTTTGAGAACAAACCCAAAAAGAGAAATGAGACACTGATCAGTGTTGTTACATGGAAGCAGTATGATTGTCTGTGTGTAGACAGACTTTGCAAGAACTGTTTGCAGAAGCAAGACATGATGTCTTGTAAATAAAGTCAGTAAAACCCTGTGAAAAGAAACTTAGGGGGTTATTCACTAAAGTCCGAGTTGTTGCGTGTAGGTGTGAATTCGCCAGCTAAAGAAAGTCGCAAAAGACTGTTACTGTCGCAGTTGTGATTTTATAATGAGAATATTGTCGCAGTCGCAACTTTACTATGGGAAATTGTCACAGTCACAACTTTATAATGGGAGAATTGTCACAGTCACAGATTTGCTATGGGAATCGGCTGTTTGAGAATTCGACAGTCGATTTCGCACCTTAGTGAATAACCCCCTTAATTGGTGGAAAAGGTTGTCTTTTAAAAGAGCAGTGTGTAAGCAATCTTAATGGGATAAACATCCTACATCTTTCTTTCAATTAGCCGTTTAAAAATAATGTAATAATATATTGCCTAAAATGTGAATGCTATGAAGCCTGACATTGTTTTCTACCTTCCCGTAGGACAAATTGTCTGCAAACATGGGAGACAGAAACCATGCTACAAAGTTATTTATTTTTATGACACCTCTCGGAGAGTTACCTTTGCAGAAGCACAGGAACAGTGCAAGCAAGATGGAGGACACCTCATGACTATAAGTTCTGCAGCAGAACAGCGTTTCATAGAGAAGCTGATCCAAAGCATTACTGTGGCTGATGGAGATTTCTGGTTAGGACTAAGAAGAACAGAAGATGAAACACAAAATTCCAGTGACTGCCAGAGCTTGTATACTTGGGTTGATGGTAGTAAGCCCATGTTCTGGTAAGCATTTATTGTATAGTTATGTTACAGGGTACTTATGTGGGAAAATGCTTACAATATATTTTGGTTGGGGATTTAAAATAATGCAGCTTGTAGTTAGTGACTGGTATAACGATATAGTTATTTAATACAAATTAATTTTCAATCACAAAACAACAAAAAAATTGTGACAAACCCAACAGGTCTGCATACTGGATATTTCAGTGGGTGTGGCCTAATTACAAACCTATCGATATTTTAGTTAGAGGGAGATCAGGGTCACGGCTTATGACATATATATGAAAGTAGACTTTTATATTTGCTTTTCTTAAAAAAAAAAAACAGAAAGAAATACAGCTAATTCCAGCTTGTCTAAACACCCTGGATTCCCAGCAGAAAAGCACATGTAGGTAGGGTGTATATGCAGAGAGAAAACTAATGACAATTTGCTGCGTTCACTGACTGACAGAAACAAGTCTGTGGCCCTTAAAACCAGAAAAGGTCACTAAAGGTCAAGAGAGCTGAGAGATGTCAGCAAAAATTAAAAAAATAATACTCGGACATAAGCATTAACGTGCTGCATTAAAACAGGCAAAAAGGGGAAATGGCACTGATTTTGTTAAATATCACTTCTGTAAAGTTGTGCAACAAGCTGCTCTCAGTAGTAAATAGTGTCCAGTTATGGTTCCTCCACTCTGTGAGCTTGCTACAAGCTGCTCCCAGTAGTAAATAGTGTCCAGCTATGGTTCCTCCACTCTGTGAGCTTGCTACAGGATGATCCCAGTAGTAAATAGTGTCCAGCTATGAATCCTCCACTCTGTGAGCTTACTACAAGCTGCTCTCAGTAGTAAGTAGTGTCCAGTTATGGTTCCTCCACTCTGTGAGCTTACTACAAGCTGATCCCAGTAGTAAATAGTGTCCAGCTATGGTTCCTCCACTCTGTGAGCGTGCTACAAGCTGCTCTCAGTAGTAAATAGTGTCCAGCTATGATTCCTCCATTCTGTGAGCTTGCTACAAGCTGCTCCCAGTAGTAAATAGTGTCCAGCTATGATTTCTCCACTCTGTGAGCTTGCTACAGGCTGCTCCCAGTAGTAAGTAGTGTCCAGCTTTCATTCCTCCATTCTGTGAGCTTGCTACAGGCTGATCCCAGTAGTAAATAGTGTCCAGCTATGATTTCTCCACTCTGTGAGCTTGCTACAAGCTGCTCCCAGTAGTAA
>WMED01022736.1:0-11603 GCA_019650415.1 Pipa parva | reverse complement strand
CAGCGCGTGCTGTTGCTGCCGGCAGCACATTAGAGTAGAAGGAACCCGGAAGTGCTGATCGCATGCGCCTCTGGGTTCCTATTGGCTCCTGTGACTGATCGGGTCACAGGAGCCCTCCTCTTTGCATGGAGGGAGTCAGCAAGGACTCCTTCTGTGCCAGATCCAGCGATCCACCAGCGATAAAAACGCCTGGTGGAACGCAGGACCGGGGGCCGCAAACTAGCGTCCCAAGGGCTGCAAATGGCCTGCGGGCTGCGAGTTTGAGACCCCTGCTGTAAGGGCAGTGCGGTAGTAGGCATTTTGTTACCACGTGTTAAAACCATAATGAAATATTAAAGCTGGCCACGCATGAGAAATGCAGCAAGGTCATTTGAAATGAATGTTGCTGTATCGATTGCATGCAATGATTCATTAAAGTGATCATCATTTATTACTTAAATGCACCATAGAGCAGTTTTTAAGAAAGTTATTCTAAATTGTGTGTGGTTAGTGTGCCCCATTGCACTTAGAGCAGATCAATCAACAAAACTATAATAGCTGTGCAGAACTTGGTGGTTTCAGTCTGACCCTGAGAATTGGGTTAGAATCCTCAGTCTCTGAGTCTAACACTGAGGGGGTTATCCTCTAAAGTCCAAATTCGACTGTTGAATTCTCAAACAGTGGATTCTGTTGAATTGGCGACTGTGACAATTTTCCCATTGTAAAGTCGCGACTGACAATTTTAAAGTTGCGGCCGTGACAATATTTCCATAGTAAAGTCGTAACTGCAACAGTATTCTCATTATAATAACATAATGCAACAGTAGCAATCTATTGCGACAATCTTTAGCTGGTGAATTCTCACTTTACGCAACAATTTGGACTTTACAGAATAACACCCTGAGAGTTTCCAAGCTTCAGCACAGCCACAGTCTCTTAAAGATCCAAGCGCTCCTAACAAATCACATTTGATTAATGCATTATTTAAAAATGACATGGTAGCCATTGTAGCAGTTCAGGTCCACCATCTGCTGAGAAAGTATCTTTCTGGACATTGGCTTTTTATAGAGTATGTGTGAAAACCAGCACTGAGTGTGAACCTCACTGATATTCAAAGTTTAATGTACAATCTAAAATTTTCCAGCCAGTCAAACACTGTGTGATTATGTCTAAGAGTTCATTAGCATATAATGAGGATCCAATATGGCAGCCGTGAGATACTAGTACCAATGGTTCTATTTGAAAGCATTACAGCCCAAAGGTACTTATTTGCTGTTTCATAATATATCGTTTTAGCCTGGCAGTCCCTGTACTTTGAGCACATCTGTTATAGTTAGGGTGCAAAGATAAGAGAGTATAGGTGATACCTTTTATTGGCTAACGAAATAGATGGTAAATGCAAGCTTTCGAGGCTCCTAAGGCCTCTTCATCAGGCAATCCTGAGCCTGAGGAGCCTCGAAAGCTTGCATTTACCATCTATTTCATTAGCCAATAAAAGGTATCACCTGTTCTCTCTTATCTTTGCATAAATCTATGGCTAACACGGTGCACAACTCTACTGCCTCAGTTAGGGTGCAATAATACTTTTTAAGGAATGTTAGGTAAGTCAATGAGGGGCTCTCTGAGGCTGTTTGCAGGCTGTTAGACAAATGCATAGTGGGACCTTGCCCTTAAATGACTATCTTCCCCCTCTGGCAGGGAAGATATTGTTTCACTCCAATTGCAGAACAGTTTGCTTAATACACAATGGAGATTCAAGTGAATGTAAAGGGGTAAGAACAGTATTCATACCTTGTGGACATCTTTGTCAGCAGACTTAAAAGATTAAGTGTTGCTGATTACTTGCTTTTAGAATGAGTTGAATGCAAGAACTAGTATGAATGAGCCCTAAAGCATACAAACTTTTTCTGTCAAAGTGGAAATAGTATTATCAATGTTGTGATTTGTAACCAGTTACTTTGCAGATGAGAGAATGTAACCCTTTGCAAACATTGCTCAATCTACATTTTCTATTCATATGTATTATGAAATCCCTAAAATAAGAATTCTGTGTGATATTTAGCCAAAGGATACATTTTTCCTAACATTTCAGATCTGTATGAAACCTAACGTTTTAGACGATGTTGTTCTAAAATATTATCACCTAACTTTACTGCGCTGGACGTGTGATGTCAGATGTGAGCTTCTGCCTATATTAGATTAATTGTAGATGCGGTCTTTAAGGGCTTTTTTGTTAAAGGGAAAACAGCAACAAAATATTGGCTGAAATAAATTGTAACATTAACGTAAATGTTTGGAAAAGTTCTAGAATCTAAAACTATTGTTCCCATTAGAACAGAGATGTCTAACCTTTTGAGTTTTGTGTGTCAAAATTCTGTCGCAGTCGCAACTTTATGACAGGAAAATGATCACGGATTTACAATTGAAAATTGTAGTGGAATTAAAATGGGAAATTGTCGCAGTTTTCACATAGGAAAAATTGTCATATTAATGCTATAGGAAATTGTCGCGTTTATGCTATGGGAAATTGCTGCAGTCGCGGATTTTGCTATGGGACCACATGAGAGTGTGACACGAACGGCGCCATGACGTGTGTCAGCAAAAACCTCTCAGCGTGTCACCGGTTAGCCATCGATGCATTAGAAAATGGCTGTTTAGACAATCTGGGAGTGTATACAAGTTCCAATGAACTTTAAGGGGGTTATTCACTAAGGTGCAAATTCAACTGTTGAATTCGCGAACAGCGGTTTCCTATAGCAAATCCATGACAATTTTCCCATTATAAAGTCACGACTGCGACAATATTCTCATTATAAAGATGCGACAGTAGCAGCCTATTGCGACTGTCTTTTATCTGGCGAATTCGCACCTATACGCAACAATTCGGACTTTAGGGAATAACCCCCTAAGTCTCATAAACTCTATTCCAAACATCATTTATTAATTGTCTTTTTAATCACCTAACTTGGGAAAAGTGATGCTTACAGATGCAATTAGTTGATGATTGCTATATGTTCAGACTTGCATTTTGTTTTATTCCTCAGTGTGCACATGTGTTGTACATAAGCGCTGTCACCAGCTGATCGTCACAGCCTGCACTTGTATGAACAACCCAACCAAAGTAGAAGAAAAGGTGAGGTCTCATGGTTTAGTTTCGATGCATTCTGGAATGCGAATTTAGCTTTCTTTTGAGCTTTACATGTCACCTTTAAAGCCACTTCCTGACCAGCTCGCTGATTCTTAACATTTCTCTCACACGTCTATCTCCCACCCCTGTTACACCTTAAATAATATACTTTCTTTTCTTTTATAGTTATAACTTTCAAAAGGTATTCATTTTTATTTAGATGGGTAAATTTCCAAAAAAACACACTCCAATAACATCTCTCTCTACACAGAATTATCTATATTTTGTTACTATTAAAAAAAATACAGCATGCATTTTATAAAATCATTCAAATAAACACTGTAATGCACATTATATACATGTTTTTGCTGTGTTATCCATGTTTGTAAATGACATAGTCTATAAACAGTTCTTACATTTTAGAAGAATCTTTTGTAAGCCATTACTGTAACACTTCCACATCCAATCAAGATGTGAGTAAAGCAATCCTGCAGAGTCATAAGGGCCAGACTAACCGGTGTAAAATTGAAAAGTTTCTAACAGAGATTCAAACAGGAATGAATAACTGTATTATCAGTATACATTTTTGCACTGTAAGAGATTACAACTATTTTATTTAACTTCAGTGTTCATATATACTGTATATATACTGTGTGTGTGTGTATATATATATATATATATATATATATATATATATGTATATATATATATGTATATATATATATACAGTATATATATATATATATATATATATTATGGAATTAATCATAATGGGGTTTAGTGCCTTTTTAATAATGCATAACTGAAACATTTCTAGTTTACAGTTTATGATCTGATGTACATGATTGAATGTTCGGTGCACCTACAGATGATTTGGACAGACAGAATTCATTAGTCCAATTAGATGCAAACATACATATCCTGCAGAGCCAATTAAGATTTTAAATGGATTAGTATCTGTTTATGGAGCGCTACTAATATTCATTCACTTTTTCTGTTTCTTTTTTTAAATCTATTCAGTAGCATCTCTGTAACTTGTTTTATATGCACACATGATCCACAAATTAGGTTCCAATTACATTTCCTTTGTCTAAAGCAGCGGTTCTCAACCTGGCGTCAAATTACGATTTGCCAGGGGTCACCTAAGACCATCAGAATCAAATTCTCAAGCAGAGGATTCCCATAGCAAATCTGCAACCGCGGCAATATTCCCATAATGAAGTCGCGATTGCAACAGTTGCAGTCTATGGGGACGGAAAACTTGTTCTTGGGGTCACCAAATCACTGGGGAATTTATACTACAGGGTCGTGATAATAAAAAGGTTGAGAACCACTGATCTAGAGGATACCCAGCTTACTCTGCTTTGTTTATGGTAGATACTGCTATGAGGGTTAAACATATTGCATTATATAAATGTCTATAAAAACCTAGACATATCCATTGGATCCAGGTCAAAAGCTTTTACATGATTTTACAATCTTTAGGCTAGGAGGTTCTCAACTTTTTTATTGCAGTGACCCTTTAGTACAATTTCCTGTGATTTGGAGACCCCCATTCATTAATTATTATTGGGTGACCCCATTCAAACCCTATATTTCTGATGGTCTTAGGTGACCCCTGGCAAATCGTCATTCGACTCCAGACGGGGTCGCGACCCACAGGTTGAGAACCACTGCACTAGTGTATTGTGCACAGCATTTTTTTTTTTTTTAATTCTCAGGCGAACATATGCTGAGAAAAAACGCCAGAGAAACAATGCTAACTGAAGAAAAGTTTTCACTTTAGTGCTCCAGGAATTTAATGTGCTGCGTTTGCAAACCAAGTTCATTTTGTAATAGCAAAAAAGGCTGGAAAAAACACTGATGAAAATGAAAATTCACTGATAAAGAAAATCCTCCTCAAATCATAGGAATGGATTCAACTGAATCCAAGTGAAAGTAGGATACATTAGAGGACATTTTTCTGTATAGTCAATATTAGATTACCAGCTACTGAAAGTACAATACAGAAAAATGTCCTCTAATGTATCCTATATTCACTTGGATTTCATTGAACACATTACTATGATTTGAAGAGGATTTTCTTTATCAGCAAATTTTCATAAGTGTTTTTTCCCCTACCTTTTTTGCTATTATAAAATTAACTACGTTATAAACGCAGCACATTTTTATGCTGTGTGTGATCACAACTTTTAAATTCCAATTGAAACTAATCTAGTCATGTAAAATATACTGCATTTTGTGTGCTCAAAGAAATAGCGCAGGTAGCGCTTTAGCGTAACATGCTCTCAATGGAACGTTGATGTGAACACGTTTTTTCCATTAGCATTGTTCTTTATGGATTTTCTCTGGCGTTTTTTTTTTCCTCAGCGTATTTACACCGGAGAATTTTTTAAGAAATACACTACGCACAATATGCTAGTGTGAACCTAGCCTTATAAAGCTTTTCTGTCTTCATCTTGTTTTATCTGTCCGTAGCAGGTAAAACAATAACGTGAGAATATCTTTCATTTCAGCTAGTATTGTTAACAAATAAATTCATTTTTGTGTGTTCATAAAATAAAGGAAATTTGTATGAAATTAAGTAAAGTAAGCTGTTTATTTATTTTATAAGATATTTGACCAACGATTTGGGATTAATTTACCTCACAAATTCCGTTATCACAATTACAAAGTGCTGACCTTTTGTGACCATTGTGGATCGTTACTTTGGGGCCTGTTGAAGCAAGGACTTCAGTGTAAAAGTAAGACTTTGTGAACATATTCATACTTCTCAGTTTCATGTATTAAAATATGAACCTCTTTTTATTTATTTTCTCTTAGAGAGTCTGAGCCCCTTTGCCATTTGTCCATCCTACTGCTTGAATGTCCTGTCCCTGAATTTAGTGTTTGTGGTTTGATACTACAGATTTTGCTTCTGTTACGGCGGAGGATCTACTATTTTGAGTCCAATGGGGGTTTTTTTTTCCTGTTCCTGGAAAAATTGATGCTTACACTGCTCCCATAGTTGGAAGTCATTAGTGCATCATTTTGCAGCACAGTTGGGGACAGGGTTAAAGGGACGCTAAAGCACAAAAATAAATAAATAAAATTGTACCTTTTAATAACCTGTAAATCGCTACTGATTCCTGATTTTTTTTTTCACTTGCCTGCATAAACTGGGAAGGAGAGTACACCATTGCCTCTTCCCCAACCCTCTCAGAGGCAGTGGTTGCTGATTGTGGCGCAGGCGCAGCTGAAACATGCTGGGGAGATGAGAGAAGTATGTAGTGACCACCCTTAAGCCTACCCACTCGATTCCTTAACCATGAGAGGGGGGTCCTATCTTACTGCTTGCACCCCCTCTTCCTCCCTCACAGTCTGGCTGTATCTGATCTAGTGTTTCTCTCCCTCAGCACTGTTTCTGTGATCTGTTCACAGGAATTTAAAGCAGTGCTGAGAGAGAGCACTGGAAGACAGAGAAAAGCTGTAATGCTAAGCACCAAGTCAGTTAAAGCAGGAGGGGGTGTAAGCAGTAAGACAGGCCAGAGCAGGGAACACCTGGGGAGCAGCCACAGGGCTGGTATTGGAGGGGGGGGGGGGGGGGGGGGGGGGGGGGGGGGGGGGGGAATGGTTAAAGGAAAACTAAAGCTAAAATGAAAAATGGTTCCATATTTACTGTGGAGAAACTACAAAGATGAAATCACTAAGCATGTAAGGTTGTGATGTTAGCAAAAAAAAAAGCTGAAGCTAATTAAGTGCATTAATCACCCAATCTTGCTTGCACTTACCAGCAAGCACGATCAGGTGCATTCAAGCACCCACTTGGTTTTGCCAACATCATGATCTATATTTTATCGATTTAGAAAATGATAATAAAAAATGTTTTTCTTTTTACTTCTGTTGTTTAGCCCTTTGCAACTTATGAGAGTGAAACTAGTGGTAGAGTGTAGCAATTACAGGCAGTGTGAAGCTGATACACTGTAGCTTCCTGCCAGACCTTATGCAGTGATGTCACAGGTCAGGATTAGCATGTGCTTAATGTCTTCAAAATGGCTGCCATCAGAGTTTGCAAACTTCAGTGGGTCAGTACAGAGGGGGTTATTCACTAAGGTGTCGACTGTCGAATTCGCAAACGGCGGCTTCCCATAGCAAATCCGCTACAATTTACCCATTGTAAAGTCGCAACAATTTTTTTATGTTGAGATTGCGACAATTTTCCCATAATAAAGTTGCGACTGCGACAATATTCTCATTATAAAGACTCGACTGTGACAGTAGCAGCCTATTGCAACTGTCTTTATCTGGCGAATTCGCACCTATACGCAACAGTTTGGACTTTAGTGAATAAACCCCCAGAGACTACACAGTGATTCTGAATTCATTAATACAATGATTTAGGCATGTTTATGGCATAACTAGGCATGCTTGTTTTAGATCTGGGTGTACAACAGAAAACAAAAAACCTGGAAAGTTTACCCAGAGACCTACAGGGGAATTCATCAACAGGAGCAATTGTTTATAGAGTCCTAGTAATCCATAGCAACCAATCAGCAGTCGGTATAATCTGTTTTAAGGACCAGAATAATAAAAGACTACTGGTTGCTGGTTGTTCACTTCGCACTTGGTGTTATGCGCATGCTGATGTCCTGTGCGCGGACATCAGCATGCGCATTAAAGGGATTCCCCTCCCGGCGAGAGCACTCGAGTCTCTTCGCCGGGAGGGGAATCCCTTTAATGCGCATGCTGATGTCCACGTACAGGACATCAGCATGCGCATAATACCATATGCGAAGTGAGCCGAACGCTTCGCGGCTCGCTTCGCACTATGGTGAATGAGGGCCTTAGACTATAAGTAACTTTAAGCTCAACAATGCATCTAATTTAAAATTTTCTATCTGTTTGTGCCTAGTGCTTTTTGCGTTAATTTTCTCAGTTTTAGTTTAGACTATTTTTTTTTATCCTGTGCTGTCCCTTGAAGAAATTAAAAAATTAAAAGAATGAAATTATGTTAACAGCTTTTAAAATCACCAAGGAATATTTTTGTTCTCCCTCCACAATCGGATTTTAATGCATGTAGGGTTTTTTTTTTAAATTGACTTCTCCAATTTCCTGTAGGATTATCTCTGAACAGGAAATGCAGTCATTTTCATTATACTGCCATAAAAAATACTGGATTACATTTTAAGGCTCATTATATGCCCAAAGCGGATGGGATAACCCCATGATTGAGTGCTGTTCTGTATGAAAGTTACTGTGGATGCACAAATAACACAGGTTTCTTTGTGTAATAACATACACTGTAATTTGTATTATTATTTTTTTGTTTATTGTATTAAAAATACCTTATATCTAATCCAAAACCATTTCAATCAAAAGAAGAGCCACATGATAAGAAGTGCTATCTTTATCTTTCACTCCATGAATTTCATGAGCGGAAGGCATAATACTGCTTTCTCTAGTGAGGTCAAGAGTAAACAGAGCCCCTAGTGGCTAAATTAATGATAAACAGTGGTAGAACCTCTACTCTATTGAGCACACAGTACACCATTAAAAACTAAATGAAAGTGCATGCCTTTTAACTCTAAATGTCTTCCATGTGTTTAATGAACTACACAGCTTTGTGCACCAAATGAATGGAATAACCTTTCTAAGGTTACATGGGATGTTCTCCCCATTCAGTAACATACACTGGCAGTTGTCCCAATGCATGATGCCTTCTGTCCTCTACCTCTGTAATTCTGGAGGAAATCACCTGTTGCCATTAACTGTGGCCCTTGCCTACCACGGCTTGGTAGCATCTGCCTCCCATTTGTTTTAGTCATTAATGTATTTTGGGTTGATTGACCAAATCAAGAAGGATGCGTAGAAGTATACAGGTCTTTTCATTAGGGTATGTCCCCCGAGCCAGTCAAGGTGATAAGGACAGCAGCAGACCCTTTCACAGAGCCATGGCACAATGACATCTTGACATGTGCCAGGGTGATTGTCACCATCATATTGGAGGGGGGGGGAGCTGCTGTCATAATCTATCACTAATGCTGACAGGTGGGGCATCAGGAGGCTTACATATCTCCTGATGCACTCCTTAGAAGAAGATATCCGCACAGCTGCTTGGGATCTCTACAGGCATTTGTACATTGCAGTGTGTTTGGGCACACATGCCTATGGGAAGCACTTTGTAAATTGCTCAGCAAGGTATCAAAATTCTTGTTGTTGTATAAGGCATCATGTGTAATATGAAAAATAATAGGAATTCTTGTACTATTTCCAAATCCGGAATTCATATCCTCCTTTAAATCTGTACATAGTTAGAGTGCTCATTTTGCATTCTGTACAGTTTTTCGATAATGTATACATTTTAAGCTATTCTGTTTTGTGCTGCCTTTTTATTTTATGACATCACTGCTTTAATTGGTTCTCACAAACTATGTTATATTATACTTTCTTTTTCCAACCCGCCCGATATTGAAAACCTGAAGATTTCATTGAGACCTTAGCCGGAAATGTTTTTATGTAACAATTTCACTCCTTTGTTATTAGGTATTTATTAACTATAAAGTATTTTTTTTTCTTTTAGTTTGTAAAATGAATGTACATAAACGATGTGAAGCAAATGTGGCACCAAATTGTGGAGTGAATTCTGTGGAGTTGGCAAATGCTTTGGCTGGAATGGGCCTGCACCCTGGGAATATTCCTTTCAGACAGGTGAGAATCATGATATTACAGTATGTTTATAGTGGGTTTGCACTGAAAAACTTTTCCCTAGGTACAGTATTTTAAATGGCTCTACTATGGACAGTGTTAAAGGAGAACTACAGTTAAAATCAATACTTACTTGATGGATCTAGCAGCAGTGTACTTCTGCTAGATCAGCATTCATCTCATGATCCTCAGCCCAGGATTGTGAAATGAATGCAGCACCGCTCCTCTTCACTTCTTTGTTATGTATAAGACAGAGTCTTATATTAATTTTTGCTCCTAAAGACTCGCTAGTTCTTATTTTCAGGTATGTCTTATTTTCTGGGAAACTCCATACCGTGCGGTATATTTCCAGTACTTTACTGCAGCTAGCTTTTATCTTCAGGGGAGGTCATAAATTTCTAAGATTGGAAAAAATATGAACTAAGTCTTATTTTCGGGGAAACAGGGTATATAACATGGGATGTAGGCCTGCCCCCTAATCATTTTGGCAAAACTTTCTTAAAGTGCAGGCACAACATATTTTTTTTTTCAGTCTGCGCCTGTGCCTTAAGAAAGTTTCACTGAAATGAGAAGGGGGCAGGGCCTATGACACATCCCATGTTACATAGATACCCAGGAAGTGAGGAAGAGCAGTGCTGCATTCATCTCACAATCCTGGGCTGAGGATCGTGAGATGAATGCTGATCTAGCAGCAGTACAATTGGTGTACTGCTAGTAGATCCATCAGGTAAGTATTGATTTTAACTGTGGTTCCCCTTTAAATTTAGTATTTCCTTACTGTAAATAGCAGTACTAATACAGTCTACTTCTCTCCCCAGATATTTTCTGTGCAATCTTCCTGCCCTATATATTTGCCTGTATCTAGCAATTGCCTGCAATTCTTTGGATCCATTGCCATAGAATGATTACTTATATACAAATTTAAAGCCAAAATGAATTCTAAACACTTTATTAAAGGGGAACTTTAGGCTCATTTAGTCTAGGCTTGATTAGGATGGGGAGGAGGGAAATACTAAAAGATGCGACTCAGGCTGCAGCCTTGCCTTTGCTCTGTTCGCGATCCTGACATCTTGTGCTACTGACAGCCGGTGAGGTCCTCTTCAGTTCTGGTTGCTATGAGTTTTGCCAAAATGAGCAAGCGCAGTAGCAAACATCTGCTACTGCTTGCTCATTTCAGTGACACTCTTAATCATCCCTAGACTAAATGAGCCCAAAGTTCCCTTTTTACAACATTTACTGCATTTTTAATTGTTTTCTGTCTGTGTTGTAACTGTTGACAAACCTACTAAACTGTGCCAGCCATCTAGCTGGTTCACTTATGGAACCTCCTCAGGGCTTATAGACATTCAGGGGAATTCATCAACCAAATCTATAGAAACCATTCACATGTACTTGTAGAAGGTAAATAGAATTATGGAAGTTAACTTCTGATTGGCTACTATGATTTAGCAGACCGCTGTAAATGATTGTCCCTTTCCTAAAACACAGGGGATTATTCACTAATTTGACTGTCGAATTCTCAAACAGCAGATTCCCATAGCAAATTCGCGACCACGACAGTTTCCAGTTTATATAGTCGCGACCACAACAATTTTTAAAAGTTGCGACTGAGACAATTTTCCATAGTAAAGTCGCGACTGCGACAATATTCTCATTATAAAGATGCGACTGCGACAGTAGCAGTCTATTGCAACTGTCTTTAGCTGGTGAATTCACACCTATACGCAACAATTGGGACTTTAGTGAATAACCCACTGAGGGGGGAATTCACCATTGTCCGAAGTAGTGCAAACAGTTCGGGCGACTGCGCCAG
>WMED01022734.1:0-11604 GCA_019650415.1 Pipa parva | reverse complement strand
CCCTTTAAAGTATTTACTCACTAGAAGGGTTAGGGTTATTCCCTGTAAAGTATTTACTCACTAGAAGGGTTAGGGTTAGGGTTATGCCCAGTAAAGTATTTACGCACTAGAATGGTATAATGCAGAAGCAGTTGAAGTGCCTCTTGAAGAAGATAAAGCATGAACATGTTACTAATTTATTTCTAACAGGAAAGTGGAATGGAGCTTTTAGCTATAAACAGCTAGTTCTAATGTCAAAACTGCCATTTATAAGGTTATAAATGAAAAGAAGTTTCATGTAAATTCTTGTGTCAATGTGTATTATACATTATCACTTTAAATTTGCATTTAAACTGCTCTTTAGTCTTGTGGTAAGACTCCTGCTTCTTGTTCTAGCTATCTTCTTTTCTTCAGTACACAATACCCTGAAGGTTAAGGTTAATGCCTCCTCTTAAACATTGCCATGTTGAATACTACATTTGAAGAGGAGGTGGAAGTGAAGGAGATCACGACACTGGTAATAAAGAAAAAAATGTGCTAGAACAAGAGGCAGGAGGCAGCACTGGACAAAAAATAAGCACCGGTGATTATTGTTAAGCCCACCCAAGTTGAATTACCTCTAGACAAATGAGAGGTTTAGTTCTTCTTTAACAGTTCACTGATTAGAATGTTTAATGCACCTTCAGCTCCAATTAGAAGAAAGAAAATGGACTTTGCAAGGTCAAAGTAGCCAGAAAACTTTTCAAAGAGAGATTATAAAAGGAAAGTATTACTGTATTATTAATAGAATCATTCTGTATTTCAACAAAACAGTTGGGATAAAGGCAGTTGTAGCTATACTGTACAACAGGTGTCAGGTCCATTAAGAATGATGCCAACCAGAAATGACCATCCTGATGGCACCTTGAAAGTTACTGGATTTTACAGGGACACTTCTACAGAATTGTTCATAGAATATAATTATAGATAAAGTGTCTAATCGCTAACATATATGTATGGATATGGCTATGGTTGTCCCTGGGGGGCTAGTGGTCATAATGCTGTTGTGCTGTGATGTGCTGTTTGATGATTGTTCAATAAATGGTGTGTGCTTTATTTGGATGCTGTCTTTCTTCTCTTTTCCTATATAAGAATCTACTTCTCGATGCAATTTCCCAAAGCATCGAAATGTTTCTGTAGCGAGCAGTTGTCCACATCAAATGGAATAACCTTTCATATTATACAGTAGTATCATATAAAAATGCACTATATTTGTATTGCTAACTTGTTCAGCCCTGCATAATTTAGTTGTGCTTTATAAATAAAATGATTCATACATACTTACAGACCATTTACTTTACATATTAACTGCAAAGTCATTTATAAAAATGAAAGAAAACTGGTCTCAGAACCGATTCCTTTCAGAACATTTGCAATGCTGCTTTTGATGTTCTTAAATTTCTCTTTGTATTGACTAAAACAATCATTAGCTGCATTGTTGGATGTGGGTAGCGAAGGGGCAAGCCTAAGAAGGGATTTAAATGTGTTAGAAAGTTGTTGTGTTATAGTTCTGTGTTATGTTTTGTGTGCCAATGTGCAGGATTATGGACTGGATAAGATCCTGGGCAGTTTAAAAGGCAGTAGTTCTGGATTTAAGAAAATATCAGATCCAGTGTAAGTCATTGTCACTAGGGTCTGGGGTGCATTTTGTAAGGCCAAAGTTTAAGGTGACAGAGACTATCTAGTCACCTTAAAGACTATCTGCATCAAGGGGGAAGGTTGAAGTATCATAGTATCGTTGTAGGGATAAAGTAAACAGAACAATAAGAGTCCTGCAGAGAATTGGTCCAGGAAAAGAGTGGTAGGTCCTAAAGAATGATATATTACAGTGATTCATAGAAGGGAGGGAGAGATAACTCAAACAGAGTATGCTTAAAAATACTAAACGTGTAGGATTAATGGGTTTAAAGGAACATCACAAAGAAAACACTAAAATATCTCTCTTTGCTTATGGGGGTGGGGCTATGACTTGGCTGAAGTCCACTGTAGCAGATTGCAGAAGGACAGGTTGTGTCTGTTAAAAAAAGAAAACCCACTGTTTATAAAATAAGTGAAGTAGGATTGGCAAGAGATAAGGGCACACATGAAGTTGGCAATTGATTGTCACTTAGCCAACTAGAGAGCGAGGAAGAAGAGGTAAATATAAATGGTTTATGGCCTTTCCGCAGTTTCTGGTTTCAAAACCTTACACTTGATACTTTTTAGAAAATGAATATGAATTCTACCCGTATTATGCTCTGTATCCAATGATGTATTTATTAAATCTTGTAAATTCCTACTAAATGTACTACAAGTGCTTACAAGGCTGAAGAGTGACAAGTGGAGTCTACTTGTTCTGAGAACAAGTTGTCTTTTTTCTGTTTTTTTTGCAAGCTCATTTCCATTTTAAAGAGAAGGCTACATCTAAAAATCAATCTGTGAAATGTATTTCACAATTGAATTGTTGGTCTTTTAATGACTGCAATTGATATCAATTGTATTTGGTGGCAGGTAGGCCGTTAACATTGAGACCAGGAATTGTATCCTTAGCAGAAAGCAGCAGGGTAGCCAGCACTTACAAAATAATATATAGAAATGTTGTCATTTGTTTCTAACAAATCAGCTTTTTCAACTGTATATTTATGTAGCGGTTCTGTTGAGTTATTATATTGGTTCTATACTAGTATTATACTGGTATTCATTTGCGTCTCAAAATCCTTTCATCCTTACACCAGATTATTAATAATTATATTCTGTCTATTCATATGTACGGTTCATATTGAACTAAGATAATTACTCCAAGTGAAATTGTTCCTTAAGAATTTAAGATTTGAATTAATAGGTATGAACAGTTAACATTTATGTGTTAAAATAGAGTTGAAGCAAATGAATAATTACTTTGAATCCAGTAAGGTGTTGAAAGCATTTTGATCTATGAATATAATCAGACACTGAGTACAGATAGCAAAAAAAAAATATCACGTCGGTTTGAAAACAAGCATTGATCAACAACCCCATTGACGTCACTACATACAATTGTTACCTCTGTTGATAAAACGAGCAAGTTGTTAGTTATATGCCAATCGTAAATGGACAAAAAACTATATAGAAGACTGTAAGTGTAACTGCTTGCTTACATATAAAAGTAGGTCATCTTATTTTTTCAGCATGGATTTTTTGCTGTGATGAGATTCATACATATAGGCTTAGTTGAAACACAGCCAGGTAATTGTGTACGAATGCATGTCTGCTGCTTACATGATTAGGGATGAAGAAATGTATTTTCAATAACACTGAAAAATAGGTGTGGATCAACAGTTACTATGTTGGAAACAACTATTGAATCTGACCGCAGCAATATTCATATCGGGAATAATGTCACAGTCGTGACTTTGTTATGACAATATTGTCACAAATAAAAATTATAAAGGTGGAGATTGTAGGCAACATGGAGTACTTAGTACATAATATAGGTATGTAATTATTCATTTATATATCGCTGACACATTACAGAGACTCATATTCACTTCTGTTCCTGCCCCATGGAGCTTACAATCTAGTTTCCCTATTCACACATACTGTATATATGGATTGTGGGAGGAAACCAGAGTTCCTGGGGGAAACCCACACAGGTGCGGGGAGAACATGCAAACTCCATGCAGATGAAGTCCAGGGTGGAATTGAGCCCGAACCCAGTGCTGGAAGAAAGCTAACTACTGAACCACCGCACTGCTCAACCTCCAAGCCACTGCACTTCCATGCCGATGCATTGCCCCATAATGGCAAGACTACACTTCCCAGCATGCTATGTATGATTTGTAGTACAGTACACTACAGTGCACTACTTATCAAATCCACAACAATATACAATGCTGCTGCCAAGATTATCAGCCAGTTCCGCACACAACAAATAATCAAGCAAACTGATGCATGCTACAAGTATCCAGTATGCTCAGAGTAACAGACAGCACAAAACATTTGAGAAACCTATAAATCTCCTCATGCCAAGAACAGGTTTATAGATACTTTCACCAGCTGAAACCAAATGCATCAAGTAAACATTCTAGAGGTGACTGGATAATCAGAGAGAAATAGCTACACTGACCATTTTGGGGGAAGGTAAGTTGATGAATTGAAGTGACTGTTTCTTGATTTCGGGGAGTTGTAGTTCAGTGACAGCCACACATGTAGCATTGGTGGATTTTGATGAATTAGACATGCTCCATAATCACCATTCCTACTAATTATATAATTGTGTACCTGAAGGTCCCTCTAGTGATACCTGTTTTTATGGTACTTTGCTGTTAGTTATATTCAGTAGAGCACAACTGGGTTTTCCACCCAGTGATAATGTAGTAGTTTAGGTCCCTCCCTGGCTAATATAAGTTGGTGATAGGGTGGGTCCTGGGTCTTTCCACCACATGGTGTGCAGCAGCACCTCCTGATGGGGATCCTGGAGAAGAATCCATAGGGGATGGAAGTCTAGTGACTATGTTTAGTTCACCTCAGAAGGTGAAAGTATAAGGATAGGTAATGTAGCAGGGTAGCCTGGGACTCCAACAAGAGGGGCAGTGGGCTTAGAGGCTAGATTTCAGCTTAGGAACTCTGAGTGGTAGACTTAGGGATCAGGGATTAGCCTTGAAGTGAATAAGGAATCCCTAGGAGGTTCATCCTATGAAAGGGAGCTACCTTAGTCCCACTCTAAGGCCCATGTGCATACAACTGGTGGTGTCAGCTGTGAGTAGCTATACATCTATGTACATCTCTGTCTTATGGATGAAGTTCATGCTTTTATGACTGACACATGTATGCAAGATCTGCCATTCTATTTCTTTTATGTTAATAAATGTGTGTTAAGTGTAAGAACCACTGGCACCTGTGTTTTTCATTGATTCTCTAAGAGGTACCACTCCAGTATGTAAGCAGGGTCTGCCCCCCTGAGGTGTATGCTAGCCTAGGTATGGAAGTTGTAGAAGTGAGTGGGGGGTTTAGTACATGCCCTAACCATAGCGTTACACACGTTTTTGAATCTTTGGATTAATGGAAGCTACATGTTTGTGTACACAGAGAAAGAAAGAATGAACAAAAAGAACCTGGAAAAGGTCATCAGATTAAACGCTCTCTGTACTAGTTACTGAAGTGTTTGGAATTTGCTACAAACTATTAAG
This sequence comes from Pipa parva, assembly GCA_019650415.1. Lineage (NCBI taxonomy): Eukaryota > Metazoa > Chordata > Amphibia > Anura > Pipidae > Pipa > Pipa parva. Next base: position 6,439 of record WMED01022734.1, on the reverse strand, counting down.
TGTTTTGTCCATGAAATGTCACTGAACACCTCCGTTTTTTTAAGGATTAAAATTAGGTTTAAATAATGCATTTTGTTTCTGTGAGTGAAGTGAAATGAATGATCCGTGCCATCATGTAGAACTGAATTTTTAATAGTGTTGAGAAGTATGTTGATTTGGTTGTTATTATTGATAATATTGATTTTTCTTTGTAATGTGGTGATTTTAAGATTTTCGGTATATATACTGTATATATATATATGATTTTATGATATAATTTCGTATTGAGGGAATATTAGTCAGTCATGTTACAAGGATCGGTTCAATAAAGCTGCATTCACCAACAAATACCAGTCTTTGTTGTAATCTGGTAGGATGGCGTGATAGTTTTGTTCAGGATATATTTCATAAAATATGAATAATATATAGAGGATAATGTGCCATTTTCTGTAATTTATAAGGAAAATAACAGACACCGATAAGTCCCATGACCGCAGGGTATGGAACTCTGAGGTAACTCTAGAGGGGGGAATTCACCATAGCGCAAAGTGAGCTCTGGATCGTTCACATCACTTCTCACACACTGTTATGCGCTCGCTGATGTCCTGCACGTGAACATCAGCGAATGCTTTAAAGGGATTCCAGTCTCGGCGAGACCACTCGAGTGGTCTCGAGTGTGTGCGAAGAATCGGGAGCTCACTTCACACTATGGTGAATTACCCCCTAAGGGTGAAATTTATTAAAGTTTGCAAGAGCGCTCTTGGTCATTCCGAGTTTATCATGCGAGATCTTGATGGATAGGTAGCCATACTTTATATTAGTCATATGGCTACCTTTTTATTAAAATAATCGAGATCGAAAAATTTGCACGGTAATCTTGCGGGCAACAACGTGAGATCTTGCGTGATAAACTCGGAAAGACTGAGTGCGGGTCTTTCCGAGTTTAAAATTTTTCACCCTTAATATCTTTATAGATGACAGAAAGGGGTATATTATCCTACGTAATACACATGGCAGTTTTGGAAAGCAAAATAAAATACATTTATACCTTGAAACCGTTTTAGCATTAAATAACCATTTACTTCTTAAACAGATTTTTTTTTTCATTTCTTTTCTAAATTCAACTCTTGCTCCTGCCATTGTATCACCCAAAATACTTTATTTAAAAATTGTTAGTGTTATGTTCTATTTTATTATATTTATAAATAAATATAATATATATTATATTATATTTATTTTGTTTGACTTAAACTTATCTGCTTCAGTAATACCATATTTCAGAAAAGGGGTAGGTTATTGCCTATATTTCTATACAGTGTAATATATTTAATCACAAGATTTAATCAGCTTTAGACAGAAGCCTTATTGAACTCCTCCTTTACTATTTATATTGCAGAACATTGCTTTTAGCTCTGCAATAATGTTTCAGAACATACATGACTACAAATCCCATGTTCCCCTCTGTGACATTTTACTCACCGGAAGGATGCATTGGCAGTTTGAGGTATACAGAGGTAGTTAATATTAGTTGCTTGGAGAAGATAACACATCAACATGTTTCAAAATGATGCAAACATGAAAGGAGAGTGAAGGTTGCTTTAAGTAATAAATGTACAGTTGTGATGTCAGACGTTTATTATGTTATAATTTACAGGAAGTTCCTTTCACTTCCTGTCACACAAATGCAGGCCTTTATTACATCCAAGTAACTTCAAATAATGTGCAGTAGTCACAGAAGTGCAAAGACAGCTGGGAAATGTAATGAGAATGAAGAAAAAGAGACTGCTCTATCACAACAAGATGCTGAATATTGTTTCTGTTTTTCATCTCTTGTGTTTTTGGGTGAGTTCAAGTTTACATTTGTGATTCCCGCATCCACTGTATCATTTAGAAAATCAGAAAAGGTTTAGAGATCCCTGCGGGAAATAGCTTTGTTTGCCGGTTGATGATTTCAGATGTTGCTTTTGCCTAATGCTGATACATTTGAGCAGATGGATTAAGCAGTAAAGGTTATCACAGAAATTCAAACAGAGAAGTTTGCTCTGGTGCCAGTATGGGAGAGCAGCCGTTGTTAAACGAATGTCCATGCGGTTTACAAGATATAGACAGTGAGTGAAGGCACAGCAGCTTGATCTTAACAATTTTTGTAAGTGTCACATCTGAGAAAGAGCACTGCACTTGCAACATTCTGAAACAAATATTGTAACACCTGAGAAAGAACTGGAATCTTTAAACATGTTGTGTGCGATATAATGCTGTAAATGTGATCCTTTCTCTAGAAAGGTTATCATACGAAGGATAGGTGGTATATTACAAACGTAATTCTTCTATTGGATAATTTCTGAAACAAAACACTGCAGCCAAGGTTTATAACACCACAGTATGCAACCTATAACACCACATTAAACAACCTTTAACACCACATTAAACAACTTATAACACCACAGTAAACAACCTATAGCACCACAATAAACAACCTATAACACCACAGTAAACAACCTATAACACCACAGTAAACAACCTATAACACCACATTAAACAACCTATAACACCACATTATACAACCTATAACACCACATTAAACAACCTATAACACCACAGTAAACAACCTATAACACCACAGTATACAACCTATAACACCACAGTATACAACCTATAACACCACAGTAAACAACCTTTAACACCACAGTATACAACCTATAACACTACAGTATACAACCTTTAACACCACAGTAAACAACCTTTAACACCACAGTAAACAACCTATAACACTACAGTCTACAACTTATAACACCACAATAAACAACCTATAACACCAGTTACTTTGATACAGTTTAGCAATCAATAAAGTACATGCAACATTTATAATGAATACTATAAGTCTAATCAATAATGGGAATGTAAAATTATAGAGTATCCCCTGAACACTTATATTTTCTCTATATAAATCAACTTTATTACATAAATCAATATACATTTAAAACAGGCTATATCTAATCCCCTGTGAACTTACCATATTCTGCTTTGCAGCTGAAACGTATAGCTAGAAGCAATGTACATAGTAATAGTGTGACTAATAAAAGACATAGAATCCCTGTGCTCACACAACCCATCGTTTGGGTGATCAACAAGAAGAAACTTTCACCCTTACAAATATTTGAGGCTTTGTGAAATTTTCTAATGATGCATATGCTCAATTAGTCAAGGGGTGATTTGCAAGGAGGAGAGAGATACTTACGATGGGCAACTTAATCTGCAGTGCTGCCCCTGCTCTTTCTACACTGCTGACCTCTTCTTGTCTTAACAGTTGCCAAAATCCTCTTCACTCCGTCTTGTATAACATTTAAATCTGCCTACCATCTTAATACTCAGATATAGCATTCTCTAGATCTTGATCTCTGTAAGAGAACTCCATATCCATTCATATCCATCATCCTCTTCATACAGTTCATACATCTATACTTTGTTCTGAAGATGTGATGGCAGATTTTTTTTATTCTTTGGTTAGGTCCAAGGGTTTTGGTGTGGTTGCTAGCCCTGCATCAATTGTAGTTTCACAAGTACCACCTGTAAAGTAATGACAGTAATGTTGTCATAATGGGGACTGCATCCTTGCATAATTTGTACAGGGTGATATTAAAAGGCAAGGCTGAAATTCTAAGCACTGAGCCACCAATTAATTCAAGATTACAAAAGATGAGATTTCACCTTCAACTATTGGGTTCTTCACTGTGAATACAGTAGCAAAACACTTTGTTCTTCTAAGTAATATAGGTGAAGCACAGTAGCCATGGTTACAATGCTATATTTGAACACTTACCAATATATCTTTATAATAAAAGTCTTGTCAAATAAATATAAATGTATTATAGTGTGACCTAGCAACTCAGTATAAATAAAATATATACAAATATGGTAAATGCAACTAGTAGAGGAAGAGATTGGCAAATACATCTATCATTATATGATTGTTGTTCAGTGAGGGGCAGCTTTCTGAGGATAAGGAATAAATATATTGGAATCTTGAAAAACAATATGAGTAATTAATTGTCCTATTTAAATCATTTTTTGCCATTGTTAAAGAGACAATAACATTAGAACATTAGATTACCTGAAAATGCTTCTGTACCTATTGCACAATAAATCTAAACTGAAATTAGGAAACTTTTTTTTTTACATTAAATTACATTTTAAAAATATATATTTTTAAGGAGTACATTAATATATATGAAATATAGTTCTAATTTTTTGTAGGTGCCTGTCTACAACATGTAAAAAATGGCTGCAAAAAAATTTAAAATACAGTGGTCAAAAAATGAGTATTGCAAATGGCGACACCTTTTTATTGGGTTAACAGTCATTTTAAATAGATGAGTTTTCGAGAGGTCTGTCCTCCCTTTATCAAGTATTTCAGTAAATTCGAAGAATGGGAAGCAGGGCAGACCAGGTAGTAAACTACCAAATAATTTAATAGTGTAGCATCTCAACTCAATCTTAGATGCAACACTATTAAATTATTTGGTAGTTCACTACCTGGTTTTCCTGCTCCCATTCTTCGGATTTATTAGTTACTTTTGGTACTACAATGACATACTGTGGGAACAACAGTTTTTTTTTTCCAATCTAAGGAACTGTTTTACCACCTCCCCTAGGGGACTTTCTCTATATAGTTACTTCCTTTATCAAGTATTGCTTGAGACTTGATAAAGGGAGGACAGGCCTCTCAAAAGCTCATCTATTCATCTATTTAAAATGACTGCTAGTCCACCAAGTATTGCAATATTCACACACACACACATATATATATATATATATATATATATATATATGTATATATATATATATATATATATATATATATATATATATATATATATATATATATATATAGTCTGAAAGTGTTCACCAAGCAGTCTTTATGACTGTATTATTGTTAATCATTGTGCAGTCATTTCTGGCAATGCTGTTTAGGCTCAGACTGGATGAAACTAAATGGACTTCACACCTCTTTGTGCTTCCTCTGCATTCATACATAATTAAGTCTATGGTCAGCACATTATGACAAGTTGGATTTTCAGAATCAGAGTGGGCCTTTCTATTTCATTATTATGGTGATTGTTGCTACTGAAGTGTATTCTGTGCATGCCAGCAAACTGATTGTCATTACTGTAATATTTTTACTGAAAGTAAAGGGTTGAACCGACAGAATATTTGTCAAAAAAGAGATGTACAAGTGTGTGGTACGTATGGTACTTCATTAATTGTAACTAAAGCAACAAGTGTCAGCCCTTTTTTAATTCCAGTAATTGCAAATGTGCCATGAATTAGCATTTTATTATGCTGGTTAGATTTCTAGGGTTATATTGGAATTGTAACAGATGTATAAGAATTATATATTGTAGGAAGCCCCTTCCTGCATTTCTAATATGATCTCGAACTACTAGCCCAGCTGCAACCTTTGTTCTACATATGGACACACCTCCTCTCCAATCACAACTTCCCAGTCAGTTCTTCAGGACCTCTCTTGTGCTTCCCCTGCCCCCTGGAACTCTCTTCCTCATGACATCAGATAAGGCCAAGGTATCAAAACATTTATGCGATCTTTAAAATCTCTTCAATTAAGTAGGCTTACAACCTTACCCTTTAAATAACTTAACAATTATCACCTTTGTGTAAATAAACAGTGATTTGTGGCTCTTCTTTAGTATTCAGACACCTTATGTGTCACCCCTCCCCCACTTAGATTGTAAGCTCTTCCGGGCACCATTCCTGTTGTTGCTGTACCATAATGATGCAACTACATATATCATATCTTGTTATCTTGTGTGTTCTCTTTGCTATGCACAGCACCACAGAATATGTTGGCGCTATATAAATTAATAAATAATAAATAATATCTGAAGTTCAAATTTTGAGAAAAATCCAATTCAAATAGAAAATATTTATACAGTTCGTCATTAGTTGGTTCAACTATTTATTAAAAAAAACATTTGAACTCTTCAGTTCAGACTTCAGACAGTCGTACAGGCTGTGTAAAAGTGATAACATTTAATTTTGGGCAAAATTTAATAAAATCAAAAGTACCGATATTGCGATATCAATTAATTTTTACTGATATCGTGATATCGAGTTTACAGATATTGAGTCATTTTTCTCAATATTGCGATATTGGATTTTCCCCGATATTATGATATCGAAAATTCAATCAAAGCTTTTCAGTCTGTTTATTTCTATGGAAAATCCCTAATATCGATGTAAAAATTTGATATTGCGATAATGAATTTTTGATACTGCGATATCGAAAATTCGATTCTGATTTTTCCATAATTTTCTATTTTTTTTTATCGATTTTTTTCTGTTGAAAAGTCGAGAATGGCTTTTTCAACTTTAATAAATTTCACCCAATTTAGGGGGGAATTCACCATTGTCCGAAGTAGTGCGAACAGTTCGGGCGACTGCG
>WMED01022732.1:0-11604 GCA_019650415.1 Pipa parva | reverse complement strand
GATTTGTTACCATTTCCCAGTATGGAATGATAGAGGGGCCGGCCCAGAAAATGTGGAATGTATCACCTTCTTGATTGCAGTTTCTCCAACACTGAGGAGGGAGGTTGGGATTTAACTTATGAAGCATTTTTGGGGTATGATACCAATTATATAATATTTTGTATATGTTTTCTTGGTTCTGTATATTGTTTGCTGTCTTTGAGGCGTTTTTCCATATATCCTCCCAATCTTCATAATAATAGTAATTCATATATCATTTAAATGTCTTAAGCATTTAAGAATTATACAATAAATATACATGATAAGATGTCTTGTACTTTGTGATCCTTAAAGAATAACTGATCTTCTCTAACTATAAATATGCTTACAGCTTATATTATGAAGTGGCAAATCAGTACTTTTGGTTGTAGTGCTATCTTACAAGAACTGCTGGTGCTAGTAACTCACAGCAACCACGTTGGAATTTCATAATAAACCCTAACACTTCATCGCATGACTGGTTAGAGAATGTCACCTGGTCAATTATACTGTGAATATGGATTAGGCGTACGTACATTCAGTGATGGTTTTCACACATGCTCTGGATAAACCAGTGCCTAGAACAACAGCCTTCTCAGGAGAAGGAGGAAACTGACATGCTACAATGGCTGTCAGGAATTATGCATGCATAGAAAGCAGAAATAATTGTAAGGATTGAAAAGTAAAGACTGTGGCAGATATTATAAAGTATATATAAAGTATATATGTAAACTAAACTATATAAAGTCCTGACCGCAACAATATTTCTATAATGAAGTCACATCTGCGACAATAGCCATCTACTGGGTAGTGTGAGACTGTCATTAGCAGATGAATTCACACCTTTACACAACAATTTGGACTTTATTAGATTAACCCCTGTGGGATTATTGTGTTTCTGGCACAAAGGCTAAATGAACAAAATCTAATTTATTAGGTGACTTTAGTTCTTCTTTAAGAAAGCTTGTTGGGACACATTTTTAAAAGGGTGAATTCACTTTGCTACAATTCGAGTCCAAAATAGAGGAGCATTCACTTCTCACTGTTGACCAAGCGGTAACCTGTTGATCAGGCAGACAGCTGTGACCACTGTTGACCAAGCGGTGACCTGTTGATCAGGCAGACAGCTGTGACCACTGTTGACCAAGCGGTGACCTGTTGAACAGGCAGACAGCTGTGACCACTGTTGACCAAGCGGTGACCTGTTGATCAGGCAGACAGCTGTGACCACTGTTGCATGTGTAGTATATATGGATAGAAGTAGGAAGAGAAGTCCTACTTCTATCCATATGCAATGAGGTCAGTCTCACCATATCCCACTAATTGTATTCTGTGAATATTCTATCTATTTCTATGTCACTTTGTCCCTATATCATGTTATCATTTAGTTGCAGTCACCATTGCCACTTTTGAATGGTCCACCTTATGCAACACTGGAGACCTGTCATCAATCCCCCAGTTTGCCACTTTGAAATGATGAAATCAGACATGTGTATTCATAGCAGTTCACCTAGTCACATTCGCAACTTCAACCCACTGCTCTGCTTAGTCAATGGTAGAAGTACCTGTGGACACACACGCAAGGTGATGCGAGGATCTCTGTTAGTTCAAGGCTATCACAGATGCCCAAATTGGTTTGGTCAATAATCGAACATGGGGAAGTGGAGAATAGACGTGAATTCAGAACTATAAGCGACAATAGTGACTTTTTAAAATGATTCCCTTAATGTGAACTTATAAAGAACTTCTAAAGATTAGGATATTGCCTTTAGTTATGTTTCCCATATTTTATTTCAGCATTATAGCATTATACTAATCATTTATAGAATTAGAAAATACATTTTATTACTATGTTGCAAGAGATAAAATTATGTCTTTTCATGTGTTTTTAGGATGCTTAGCACAAACATTATAACAAATCCAAGCAAGCATACTGCTATTTTTCATGGCGATTTGGCCACTAGGGATGGATTCCATTAGTCTCTTGATCATATTTTAATTTGCCTTGTCAACTGAATCAGTTCTCACTGAAATGTAAAGCTTTCTCAGCAATACATTCAAATTTAAATACAGTTAATTGGAAAGATCAGGCTCAATCAAACTGCTAAAATCCTCAAAGCCTACACACTGATAAAAATTCTCAAATTACTGTCATTAAAAATAGTCATAAACTATTTGTCTGCTACCTTCATAAGATACACCTTTTAATTCCAAAAGAGACTAGTGGACCGAGTTAGCACTAATAGCATCTGATATCCACCCGTGGTATACTACCGACTCCCCTTCCCCATATACCTTGTGTCCAGTGGGAAAGGGGAACCTGAAGAAGAACCCTCTGAGGTTTGAAAGCTTGTTATCATCTTAACCAAAGATATGTTGTTCCAATAAAAGATATCACAACAAACTCCTACACCTGGATCTTTAATTATTTCACTGAGATAGGAAACATAAATATTGGTGCTCAAGAAATACTTCTCTTCCTCCTACTCTTTTTCCCAGTTACAACACAAAGTGTCCAGTAAACCAACTGAGTGTATTTTGGGAAGGGATATGTACATTAGCGTCATTATTTATGACATACACACAAGCTTTGGGGCAAGGTTACCACTTATAAATATGGCATTTTGGAGTGCAACAGCACAAATAAATTAGATTATTAGGGTATTATTTTAAAAGGTACAGTTTATGTAACTTTTACTTTCTATTTAGAAATGGAATAATCAGAATACAGGGTTGGCGATGCTGGCAAATTAAATGCTTAATAACCCAGCAAAATTGTAGAGGGACTAAATTGTCACTTAATGCCTTACTTGAAGGAAGAATATTAAGCTCCCAGTGGGAGCATGTGTTGTGGATAGCAGATACAATAGCACTATATCCTTTTCTCTAACTCAAATAATTCTTAGATTGTTACAATAAAACTCATTAGAAAAATGTTGCTCATTACATGGTCATTTAAAAGGAGAATTATATCTTAACAACATATTTCACCGATCGTGACTATTAGTGGTACTGCTGCTCGATCATCTTCCCTGTCATACTATGCCCAGAATCCTTGCTTAAAAACTCCCTGATGCAGCTATGTGTATGTGATGTAGACCATCATAAAGTACTTGCCCCCTTCCTCATTTTGAAGCACATGCGCAGAGAGATTTTATATCTGTGCTTGCGCTTCTGTGGCTGTTTCGTCGAAATGAGGAAGGGGGCTGGTACTTTCTGCAACAGTATAGGATCGTTAGAGGGAAGCTGATCATGCAGCAGTACTGTAAGTGTAATGTAAATGGTCAAGATTATTTAAATACATTGTTAAGCTATAATTCTCCTTTAAAGCAAATATCTTGCATGAAAATTGAAACCCCGTAAATGTCAATTGAAACTGGTGACATGGACATGGAAATTTTGTACCCTGTCATATCAGGGGCTAGGAAACAGGGGAGGGTGTCTTCTATACTAATATTATGTTAAATTTAGCACTAGTGGGTTTAGTTAGTGTGCTGTTTTTCTCTTTTCCCATTTCTTCTTCTGAAACCCTTATTATCCTGCTGAAAATGAACTTCTTTTGTTCATCTTGGCAGCGTGTTAGACAACCCTGTCATTGAAATACACTCACAATGGATTATCTGACTAGCCAGAGGTTAAAGTGTGTTTCTTCTAAGCCAAATAGATGAATTGTGGTTCTTTGTACATCTGTCAGGTAACAGATCAACAAAGATTGCTTTGTATTTACTACTAATCTTTTGAAAAAGCCTTATCATATCACCTCTCAAGCACCTCTTCTGCCAGACAAACAAAACCAGCCTATCTTAATGAAAAAAGTCCATTTTATTACACAGTTTCCACTTTATATTTATCTTTATACATTCTGCTACTCAGTGTTATCATTCCGATTAATTGGTGTCCAAAACTGTGCTTTCAAATGGAGGTTACAGTCTCACAAAAGTAAAATCTCTTTCTTTTTTTCTTGAGGAAATAGTATGAAATTGAGAGAAAATTATACAAGGGTATTTTGCAGACATTCAATCATTGGCACCAACACTCAGGGCCAGTTGTAGCGCTGGGCGATGTGGGCAACTGCCCTGGGCACAATCTATTTGAGGGGCGCTGTTGCTCACATTGCCCACCTCTTACTTACCTCCTCCAGCGTTCCAGCGACTCTCCTTCTCTGAGCGCCGCCCCACCATGAGGTTGCATTCCACTTACCTCATTGTGTAGCGGCGCGTCGATGGAAACTACATTTTAATAGACTGCTTCCTTCAGAATGTTCATAGTGACTGTAGGAATTATGGTTTTGAGCTGTAGACATTTCCGTCTTGTTTAGCCAAGCCAGTCTATTGAACTGAAGGAGAAGTTCAGCTTAAATGAATTTAAACGTAATATTTATTATGTTGTAGATATCAGGCTTCTAAGATGATTTTTCAGTGGGCTCTTTTTTTATTGAAGTTATTCAATTATTTAAATCTGTTCAGAAGCTCTCTTGTTAGTATGGTCCTCAGGTAGCAGCCTACTAACAAATAGACAGTGATTTTAAGTACAGATGAGACAAGAGGTAGAACAAAGTCTGGAAAGAAAATAAATAATGAAAAAGAATTCTAAATTAAAAATCATTGAAGATTGATTAATTTTTCAGATTGTGAGGAATGAGTGACCCCCTAAATAATGTAAAAAAAAAAGAGGAAGGGCCGTGAGCACTATTCCATATGAAAAACCACTTAATGAATTAGAACTGGGTGCAGCTCCTTGGTAAACAATTCAATACAGAGAAAAGAGAAAACAAAAGTACCCAGTAACGGAGCGCACTCTCCATAAATAATATAATTAATTAATTAACCATGATGGTTTTCGATAAAGAATAAATTTTATTGATAGAAAAAATTCCCAACACAGAATTGATTAGATAACAAAGTGTAGGACAAAAACACATGGAAAAATATAAAAACATTTAAAACCAAGTCTCTAAAGAGACTATAAAACATGTGGGTGGGAACAACATACTATATATGAATATATCTATATCTCTTAATATGACCAATTCAATTGCAGCATATAAAAGGATATTAGAAAATGATTACGCAATGAAAGATGTGGACTAGACCAAACATTGTCTGCTGATTATTAACAAGGATAATATAAATCCAGACAGTCACATCCCCAACCCCATAATCTGTCAAACCATAACACAGTGCGGTATGTAATGTTTGTTTTGTTACCAATGGAGAAGATTAGCTGTGCCAGTCAGTAAGTCCACTTATATCCCTGCAGGAAGATCGAAAGTCAAATTAGAAGCTGCAAGAGTCCCACACCCAATAGATGAGTACACCGAACGCGTTTCGCCGAGGCTTTTTCTGCGGTGTCAACTCTTTTCCGAGGCTTCTTCCGCGGTGTCAACAAGAAGCGTCGGGGGAAGCATCAGGAGCTGGCTAATTAAGTACAGCTCATGCTGTGACTGTAACCATTCAGCTCTGTATAAGGTAAGTATTTTAAAACAGCAAAACATGGAAAAACACCAGCGAACAGCCTGCTGAAAGCCCCCATTCACCAGCGACTTCAGTTCTATCAAAAGATGTTTTTCCATAAGCAGATAGGCCCTCAAGCTTTTCTCATATTTGTTCATGGATGGTAAAATACCTGCTGCTTTGTATGTGGTAAATGGTGGTGTTTTAGGTGAGTAAATGGGGATTTTAGGAGAATATTACTGGTTTATTTTTGTGTATTCCTGCACACAAAAAGATGGTAGCTTCCTGCCTCTCCCCACTCCAGTCTATTCTAAATTTTCTCTCCCAAGAGGGGACAGCCTTTCTCCCAATCTCTCTCTGTTCCTTGGCACCCTATAAGCAAACAAATGATTTACAGTGTTCTCCTTTTGACATTTAAGGCACTTAACTCGGTTGACCCTCCCTACATTTCCTCACTTGTATGCCCGTACATTCCTGAACATCTACTGTGCTTTTCCTAAAGCAACTAGCTTTGCATGCAACACATCAATACTGTCCTTTCCCATCTTAAACAATTTTCTCTCTCTGACCCTCACATCTGGAATTCTACACCCCTTTATCTTCCCCAGGAACATTCCCTCCGCACTTTTAAAACCAAACTGAAATCCTACCTTTTGGAGTACTAGCACTCATATTTATCACTGATTTTTATTTATATTTATTTATGGACTTGTATTTCAACACATTGTCACAGCTTTTATTACCCGTCTATCCATGTATGTAAGTCTTCCTCCCACTTAGAATGTAAGATCTATGGGGCAGGGACCTCCAACCTCTTGCGTCAACCTCAACATAGCACTTAAAGTAATGTATCCTTGTGATCTTATACTGTATTGTTTAATGCAATTTTGTCTGTATTTTATTTTTATTCTGAACTGTACAGCGCTGCATATGTTTGTGGTGCTTTATAAATAAAACTATACATATACATACACATAGTTGGCTTCTACCCTTGCATGTAAGGTTTAGAGATTTGTACTTATTAGAATGAAATGTAGATCTAACATCGTATAGAGCAGTGGTTTTCAACCTTTTTATTGCCGTGACCCTTTAGTATAAATTCCCTGTGATTTGGCGACCCCCATTTATTAATTATTATTGGGCAACCCCATTTAATCCTTATATTTCCAATGGTCTTAGGCGACCCCAGGCAAATCATCATTCGACCTCAAATGGGGTCGCGACCCACAGGTTGAGAACCGCTGGTCTAGAGGTTCTTAGGTTTACTAGACAATATATTGGCACATGCATTATATATCCAAAAGATATTTTATTGTCTTTTTTATCTTTTCATTGCCAGTCATTGAGTTTGCAGTTTTTTATTATTCATTATTTCTGACTGTTAAACACACAAATTAAGTGAATAATGCAATGTCTAAGAGCCCATAGACATGGTAATTTAATGCTTTTTAATATTGTTTCTGAATATCTTAATGTAAAATGCATTATATCCACAGCTGAGCTGTTCATTTATAAAATGTATAAAATGATAAAGATCTGTAATGATCCCCTTCCTCCTTTCATTCACCCACCACCATCTCCCTATATTTTTCTTTCTAATTAATTCCGTTTCTAAAACCTATTGCCTCTATCCATGCATATTCTCTTTCTCCTTTCAGAGATGTAAGTAGAAGGGTGCAGGGAGAACACTCCTTGTATCCCCCAGAGTCACATGCAAAGGATAAGAGATATATACTGTATACGTAAGTAGCAGAGCTGCTTTTGTCAAATTCGTTAAAGCTGATTATTCGTTTGAACACAACTCATCCACATATATCGTTGTGTTACACTATTTTCTCTGTAGGAATGCATGTAAATGTGCTGTGTTATCTTGAGTTATCATAACTCATTGTGTTGGAATACTGTCAATTTAATCCTATCACAATAACTTGAAAGGCACAACCAGTATGTGTATGCAGAGAGTGGGACGAAGAGACTACTGGAGATTTGAGACAGATGCCAGGCTTTGATTTTGCTGATGTATTGAAGTTGTATACTGTTGCTGATTTAATGCCATCTTTTATTGTTATATCTCATCATTTGCATCATTCACCCACCAATCCTTTTTAATACTTTATTATTTTTATTTACTAAATGGCATTGTAACATGTATCTTACGTCAAACACTTAACATGTGAGTGACATGGGGACCTAAGTCTACAGACAACTAAAGCAGTATTTGACATCCATTTCTTCTCTCTCCAACTCTTGTTCTATCATCCTCTTCTTTCTCCCTATGTGTTTTTGTTATTTTATTATGTTTCTCTTTATACCATCCTTCTCCCTTTCTTTTTCTTACTGGTTTTATTTTCCTTCAAATAGTTTTCACTCTAAATTTACAATCTGCTCTCCTGTTTTATATGTGCCTTCAATATTTTCATTATTTCCCTAGACTATGCAGCCAGGTGAGCAAAGCTTTAACACCTATTTACTCACTGATCTACTACTATCTATTTAACTAATGTCCATGTGTTCCATCTTATAAAACAGTCAGTAATTGCAAGCAACAGCCTACAACATTTTGATAAAGTTCAGGGCTTTTCATGAAAATATATAATACTCTATATTGATTCTGCATTCAAACTTTGGCTTCTTTCTTAAAGGTGGAAGGACGTATCTCCCAAGATCAGTTGTTATAGGATTGGTTAGTTATGTAATAGTTCACTTTAGAAAGTGAAAACAGAACCGAAAAGCTTATTGGCTAGTTCTGGACAAAAGACTTTAGTGGATCCAGGTGTCCACTAGGCTGTAGCCATTGGTGCCTGTGTGAGAAGGCAAGAGGAAACAAGCCTCCACAGATGTTTTCCACAAAATAGGGTGCATCAGAAGTAGTCTTTCTACCGGAACTGATACTTTCCACATCCCTCAGTGATCTCCACACTGGGTGATTGCTGCCTTTCTACAGTGATGGGAGTCCACAGAAATAAATACTAGGGGGAGCAGTGTCATGTCATGTGATGTGATGCATCAAGAGTAGTCCTAAACTCCCAATGCACCCCTCTGTCCTTCCCTATCTGACTAATGGACAGCCACCATGATCCGTAAGACCAGGCGCATCTAATAGCATTCATCTATCTATGAGATGTACAGCAATTTCTCTCAGACCCAGTTCTTTCAACCACCAAAAAGTATAGTTGGAGTGTGGTGTCCCTTCAAAAAAGAAGAGCTGATATGGTGTAGTATGAATTCTCACCGAGGAATCCCCTTAAAGAGGTGAAACGCATTGAAGTTGTCATCACACAGTGATTTTAAGAAGGCAATTTTAACTACTTCTTAATGTTAGTGTATCCATGTATATTGTATTAAAATCTTTTTGAACTACCTACACTATTGTAGATTCTCTTTAATACAGCAAAGTTCTTCCAGGGAGGACTACCTACAGAGTGCACTTTGTTGATGAACTAGGCCACTAATGGCTAATAAATGAGAAAGGATATTGTGAGTGCAAATTCTATACATTGTAATCTAACAGTGATGGTACAGACTGCATTATATGTATGCATACTATGTTCATTGCTTTGAACATGGATTTATGGATGCAAACTCTAATGGTTTCCTGAAAAAAATAATCAAGTTGCTTGAAACTGTATATATGATATTATAATGAGGCTTTATTTGTTACCAGTCACCTGTTGACTACTTCTGATCATTTAGCACTAAGGGAGTTGGTTGTGCCTATGTATAAATGTTTTTTCACTGTTTTCTGTTCATACTTATTAAGGGCTCAAAACCTGCTGTGGCAATAAAGAATAGCTGTACCAAGTACCTGATCTCCTCCATTCATTTATGTTTGTGAAATATATTTAGTGCCATGAATATTGTGAAAACCAGCATTGCTATTTTCAAGCTGTGTCAAGACCCTTGCAAGAGAATTCATCAACAGGGATAATTATTTACAAGGAACTAGTCACCCACAAAAACCAATCAGAAGTTAGCATTAGTATAAGGGAGTTAGAATTTGTGAAAGTCAACCAATGATTGATTGCTATGGGTTAGTAGTTTGCACCGAGGATAAAATTCCCTGTTGGTATCTTATCTCATAGATTTTACCTTGAATGATCTTCATTGCTGTCAGAAATAAATAACAAGGTTGTGCCATTGCAGAATAGTTAATTAGGCAACATAGCTTTAAGGCTAGAAGGATGCCATCAAATTAGTATAAGAAGTGGCTACACTATGATGTAGCTATTTCTCAATATATATACCCTTTCTTATTGTTATACTGCACCTTACCTGCCATTACCGTAGGTTCTCCGCATACCATGAAAAGGGAAGTTTTATATAAATTCTGTGCAGTTAGAAGATTTTCTATCTAGTACTCGATCAGTAATGTGTATTTCAAGAGAACTCTTGCTGTAGAGAGATTGAACTGCAAAGTCACTTATATGACACTATCCATCAAGTTAATTAATGTTAATTAATTCATTGGTGTCCAACATGACATACAGATCTTTGTTTAACCTATTGCACATTTATTGAAAATGCTGTTTTTCCCCCCCAGGATTATATCAATGAAATGCAGCACTTTTTTTTTTTTTACTATAAATTTTAACCACAGTTAATATGAGTTCAAATTAATTAAAATTAAGGTTGTCAGATAAAAGAAGCATCATGCAAATGTGCAAATACTTTTTAATATAAAAATGTTATAAAGCAGAAGTGAGTAATCTCCTGTGGATCACTTATTCTAAGAAAACTTCATTTTCTTGTGTTATTTTCCATTGATAGATACCACTGTAAATGTTACTTAATACTGCTGTGGTTACTGGAATTTTCAGTTAAATATGAGCTGGAGAATGATAGGTTAGCTAATGCTTGATGTTCAGTTCCCCTATTCTCCAAATGATCACATTTAAACCATCAGATATATAATGGCTAATCTAACCATATAAAATAGCAAATGAAACTCTTGAAGTTACAGAACCATAACACTAGAAAATAATTTAAAAAATCCTATTCGGTTCAGAATGGCAGTTATTCCTATATTGTACTTCTAAAAGTTTTATTTATTTTTGTTAATTGAATGAACTATCTTGAATCTGTCATGTTTTATGGAACTTTAGATGATACATAATTATGAAATGCCCCAGAAAGCCCAATTTAAGATGGCTACAACCTGCCATGAGAAAGAGAAACCATTACATGAGGCACCCCATTACAAAAAGTGGTGCGCTTGGAACTTAATATACAGTTGACTAGGCAGATAAAATAATGATGTGATCTAAGGGAAAAACGCAAAAACTAGGGGCACAATAGTGCCTTATCGACAATATAAATGATTAGAAAAGATAAGGACAACTCCTCCCAGGAGAATATAGTTCAAAATAATTGTGCCAGTGTATATATAAAGAAATGAAGCAAGAAAAACTCCTTGTGATTGACACACGTAAAAATCACTCTGGTTGTGGGAAAACTCACCAGAGACATATAAAACAAATCACATTAAATGATTAATAATACTTCTGGCTTCCATCAGTGTGCTCCACGAAAACATTGATTGCATCAAATCAGAAATCAAAGTGATACTCCATATTGTGTTGAACAGGTAACCAATCTCATAAAAGACATAAAAATCCAAAATAGTATACTACTATTTTAATGAGAAAATATTTAAAAAGCAGATGTACTCACAAATGATATAGGTAAGCAAGCATATCAGATACAGTAGTGAAAGCTCTCGCAACGCATTTCCCTGCCTGTAGTCAGCAGCTTCTTCAAGAATATTGTTGCACTTTATTTTGGCATTATAGTTTGGTTTATAATTTGTATATTCACTAGCGCTACCATTTATATATATTTTCAGATAAAATAATTGCAGTTTCCAAATGTGATTTCCCTTTTCTTATATTTTTTCTGTTCCTAGCACTTTGTAATGTCATAGTTGAAAAGCACTACTGAAAAATGTCTAAATAAATGTTTATTCAACAATGGAACAAAAGATTTCTTTTAAATTCCCCTGACCTCAAAAAACAAAATAAGGATACAGAAGTTCCGAAAGTTCAGAAAGTAAACCGAGGGTAACAGTGAATACGCAGAAAGTAAACCAAGTATAACAGTGAATACGCAGAAAGTAAACCGAGGGTAACAGTGAATA
>WMED01022731.1:0-11605 GCA_019650415.1 Pipa parva | reverse complement strand
GTTAAAACTCCAAAATAGTCTTCATCAGATCCATCATAGCCTAAAACTTCCTTCAAGAAGGTCATTGCTTTAGGAAACTCCTTGGACATCACATAATTGCTAACTTGCACATACTCGTTGATAATTACTGGCCTACGATGATAAGGAATTGAAGTTTTGTATTTTTGAGGAGTAATGTCCTTGAAATATGAAGGGTTTGGAAGAGGTCCTACCACGAATTCTTTAACTTCAGGGTTTATTTGCTTTCCATAATAAACCACAACCAGGGCTTCTCTTGCAGGCTTTGGTCCTCGCTTGTCCAGGTATAAAAGAACATCTTTTTTGGGGGGAATTTGCAGCATGACAGAATAAATGCTGTTGGAATCAGGGTCAGCTTTGGAGATGTCTACCAAAGGCACATCCAAATGACTCTTCATGTATTCCTTTACTTTGGTGAGCTCTTTAGGTGTCAGATCTGCAAAAACTAAGCTTTGGTCATTGTGGTTCAAGGGTGGAGAGCTCTGATTTTCAGATCCACAATTTTTTTGCTTTGATCCCATCAACAAAACAGCTACCAAAATTACAATTGTTGCAAGAGAAAGAATGAGAAAAGTAACAATGTACTTTACATTCATATTTCCGTCTTTGAGCACCAACTTGCTTCTTAATGTTGCAGATGTTAATTCTCTCAATTTTTGTTCAGAAAGTGTTCCTCTAGATCCCCCCCCAGGTCTATTTAACACATTCTACCTTCAAAGGAAACAGGAAACTTTATAGCCGGGGAGGGGGAGAGGTCACATGTTGTTAATTAGAACAAAGTACAGGATCCTTGTTTACAGTTGATTAACTCCTTAAAACTTATATTGTGCGCATCACTTTATAAAAAAGTTTGTTTAAAAAAAAAATGCAAAAAATACGCAGTTATGAAAAGTAATGACTATCACGCATGCAACGTCACACTAGCGTTTCACAGAGAATATGTGTTGGGACGCTTCATGTCACATTTTTTTGAGAGTATAGAATACAACGTGAAAAATGCCACAGGATTAGTAGCAATAGGAATTGAACAATAGCGGTCACACATGAGCAAACGGTGAGCAGGTGCTCGTTTTATTTTTTTGTAAAACGTGTCGCAAAAATACACCAGTGTTAATGCGATAACATTTTTTCACGAAACTTTTTTTTTCTTTATAAACGATGCACACAACCAGGCCTTAATCCTTAAAATTCAAATCCTGTGAACCTTTGAATTTAGCAATGAATTAAATAGCCAAAAATGCTACTGATTTGAAATAAAACCACATTCTATGATACCCTTGACTTTTATACCTCATTGTGTTACAATATTATTAACACATTGGAATTCTATTCATTTAGTTTGACTTGTTTTTTTGGGGGTTTTTTTTTACCCAAAATGTCCTTCAGATAAAAAAAGAAAATGCGGTGTAGAATACAGGAGGTATGAACTCAAAATCTAACAAAGAACAGAAACACCAAAAAATGAAAATATCATATATATATAAGATAATATAACATTTATAAATGCTACGTATTATTTATTTTATTATATTGCATTGTATTATCTTACGATATAAACATTGTGTTTTATCTTGCTCTGTGATGCAACACCTATGAACCTGTGTATCCTACTGTAAATGCTGTAAATATGCATTTCACTGGTGTGTACTCGTCCACTCCCAGTGACAATAAATCTAATCTAATCTGATCTAATCTAATCGTTACTCTGAATCCAATCTGTGCTTCCAAAAATTCTGAATTGTGTAAAATAAAGATAAGATATTTAGCATTAAAAATCTGTCTTTCTGAGGCAATTCCCTAAACCTCAGTAGAAAACAAGGATCTGTAACATCCACAAAATAAAAATATCATTTTTCATGGCAGTTTGCTAACCCAGTTAGACAGTACTTTAAATAACACATATTAGGGAAATATGCCCAAAAGCACAGTTTCTTTTAGCTAAATATCTTTATATTCACATATATAATTCATATCACTCCTGTTCTGTCCAGCAAAACTTATTATACTGATTAATGTGTTATTCAGGGTAGTTAGTGCGCCATCTGCTGGCTGCACTTAATATTAAAATGCTTGTAAAAAGTAAGAACAATGCACTATGGGTAGAGCAAAGCCCACAGGGAGCCAGATTCAGTCAGAATCAGGAAGTTCCCCATAGCAGTTACATGTACATGCTCCTGCATTAGTGAATTCACTACCCCTGGACAAAGTATATCTGTTTTACCAATCAATCAATTACAACTTCCATAATCAATCACTTAAACAACTCTCATAACCACGCAATCATATACTTCGTATTTGTGTTGTTAACCAATAAACAAGTTAGATTACAGAGAACAGTCTGCTTATTTTGGAAGAGAAAAGGTTTATGCTGTATGTCAGACTGCTCGCAGTGACAACATGTAAGAAGACAGAACAACTCCGAATGACTTCACCACATTATGCATGCGACTGTGTCTGTAGTAGTCCACCTGTTCGACAAATCTATCCACAGCTTCATTAATGAGGAGAAGTGAATTTGTGAATATGGTGATGTGACTTAAATTCTAGCGAGCTGAATTCATCCTATAGTCAATAAGGCCTACAGTTGAAGTGAAAGGGATTATTGCACATGCCCAGAGCTATCCAGATCAATAACTGAGTGGTTGGATCGGTGTCCCTTTTTTTCTGCCTTTACATACCCTTTAATTACATTTTATGGCTATCCCTCACTCCACTTTACAACAGATGAAAAAGACACTGCATGTCAAAAGCCATAGAGGGGCTCCGATGATCTGCAGGTCTCAACCATTTATTAAAGGATCCAGCAATTACCATTCCACACACCATGTCTTAGCATTAGTAATTTGACAGATCCTTTAATCTCCTGTACTCCTGTAATTCCATAGGTTAATAATTGTTCCACATTCCACATGGGCGTCAAACTGATTTTAATTGTACTATGCCAGTTTCTATATACATTTGTGACTACTAATAACATTTTATTGTACTGAAGCAGTTTGGGACTTTTTAGTTTACATGGGTATTTCGGTACATTTTTTTTTAAGGGTAATTGTTCTGTTACCCATATCATGTCTGTTTATTCAGTAAAGGATATCTTGTGTGCATTAACAAAGGAAAGGAATAGCAATAAAGACAGACTCAGTTTGCTTTCACAGGAGGATAAGGGTTTGTGGAGAGTACGTTCAATTTATATACCTGGAATTTAACTTGTATTATGTAAAGGCGCAGTGATGTTGTTTACTGTGGTAGCTGATATGTTGCAGGATGGATATGTTACAGACTTTCTTTCTCTTGGGTTTAACTCAACATTACAGATTCTCTCCCTTCTGGAGATTAATCCAGCATTACCCGATTCTCTCCTTCCTGGGTTTAACTCAACATTACCTGATTCTCTCCCTCCTGGGTTTAACCCAACATTACCTGATTCTCTCCCTCCTGGAATTAACCCAACATTATCTAATTCTCTCCCTCCTGGGATTAACCCAACATTATCTAATTCTCTCCCTTATGGGATTAACCCAATATTACCTTATTCTCTCCCTCCTGGGTTTAACTCAACATTACAGATTCTTTCCCTCCTGGGTTTAACTCAACATTACCAGATTCTCTCTCTTCTTTTCAGTATGTTGGATATCTGTCCCTTGGTTGGGGGACACTGAAATTGCTCAATATCTGTCCCTTGGTTGGGGGACACTGGCATTGCTCGGATATCTGTCCCTTGTTTACTAACAGTGGCTAAGCATCATTCACATCCTACATCTCTCACTATTTGCAGTATTTTATCAACTTGTCTTTACTCTCCTTTTTGGACAGTTTTGTTTATATCTTAGATTGTTGATATCATCAATGTATCATGCATGTCACATGGTGTGCATTATTGCCTAAAAAGACACAAACATTGCCAATGAGAAAAGATAAGGACAGGAAGTCAGAATTCCTAATAGTATATTATGAGGAATAGTTATAGAGTCATTAAAAGAATGTGCTTGTTAAATTCAGCTGTTCACTATAAAAAAAAAACATGATGATAAAAACCCTCACTGATTCCACCTTAAATGTTATCCTTTCAGTAAACAATTTTTTCCTGATTTCAACTGAATTCCTACACTGATCAACATTCCACAATAGCATTTCAGAAGTTCTGTGTAGTCATCATCCTTTGAATTTATTTTATAAGCCATTACATATTACCTGTGAAAAGCCCTTTACAAAGCTAAAAAATGCTTTTCTTCCATTCACAACCAATGTCCTTTAAGAAAGCATATTGGCCAATAGCTTTGCGGAGGTCTTGTAGTGGCTTTTAGTTATTTCTATGTATCAAACACTATCCAGCTGGCAGCTTTTCTGTGGAACTTCAAGAGCGTCTGAAAGTTAAATCCTTCTGTAATTTAAATGATTATGTTGGAGCCGTTCCACATTTAAGTTCATTAACCAATGTTTTGTGGGTGTATAGTGAAATGTTATCTGCACTGGTCGTGTTAAATGGCAGATGGGGAAGTGTTACACTTTATCTATGGAATATGATGGAACTAGTGCCAGATCTTGCAGATAAGGCTTAATAATAATAATAATAAAGTAATCCAGGAATTATTTACAAAAAGAAGTAAGAAAAAAAAAACTCAGGGAACAATCCAGAACATTATAATATAACATGATATAATAATATATTAATAAGATGATACTTTCCATGACTGGCAAGTCAATAGGAGTCTTCTCAATTATCGTGCTTGAATCTCCTAGAATAGAGTTGCAAATATATGCACAAATGGTTAGCAGTAGGAAAGGGGGGGATGTTCTATATACGGCAGCTTTATATTGCAGGGGGGGTATGTATGCCAGCCAATGAAATTGGGTTGTGCGACAGTACCAAATGTGGTAGAAGCTTACCAGAAAGGGCAGAGTTTGAGAGAGGACTACTTTGTACCTTTATTTCCCCCAATTTATTCAAAATACTGCTGGGTATGGAACTTTAATATGATGGGCATTGCTACAATTTACTAAGTGCCAACAAACCATTTCACAAAGTATTTAAAACCCCTTAAGCCCCGCCTCTGGTGCATAAACCAATCAGGTCCAATGTTTGCACATTTGAAAAAGGGCTCGCTGCCCGAAACATGTAATTGGCACTTAATAAATTGTAGCAACGATACCTATTTTTGCAGCTGCAACCCTGCTCCATTTTTTCATTTATACAGTCTTGTTATGTGGCTGGAAGAACATTGGACTCGGAGTTTGCTCTCACCGCTTTTCTTTTTTGTTGGTTAACAACATTGTAGCCTATGGTATTAGTACTTTATGGCTGTTTTTTTGTGTGAGTGTGTGTGTGTGTGTGTGTGTGGGGGGGGGGGGGGGGGGGGGGGGGGAACAGTTGTTTAGGGCCTCCAATGACTAAGGGGTCTCTGCTTCACTCTTCCTAGTACCAACCTAACAATACCAGCATATTGGGGCTCCACTTTAATTTTGTCCAAGGTCCCACTCTGTCTAAAACCAGCCCTGGCACTTTATATATTTTTTCAAGTCTCTCAATAACTGCAGCTTATCTGTAGTTTAATAATCCTAACAATTTGTTTCTATAGCTTTCCCTTCACAACCAGCTAGATTTACAATCATTTTACAAAGCTTATCCTGAAAATCCCTCACCCCCTTGTTACATTCTTATTAAGTCTGGAATGTGCTCCCATATTCACAATGAGTGGAAATAATTATAGATAGACCTAAGCTTACTATAAAAGACCCTTTATGTAATAAAATAAACACGACTGGTTGCAATCATTTGCAGTAACCAGATTAAACTCCAGTTTGCATTTTATTCTTACGAACGCTATTCATGCATCAAAATAACCGTTCTTTATAATCACTTAACTATCTTTTCCAAAATAACAGATAATTCTTATTCATTTCCATTTATACAGCACGGTGTGCACTAGTCTGGATTACACACATTGCTTAGTTTCACTAACTTTGCAACATAGATTTGTTATGAAAGATCCTGCCTGTGAGTGTTTACCATCTGTTTACACTGGGAGCAGGCAAGCTGTGTTCACGAAAACAAGCAACAGTTTGCTTTAGCTGCTTGATATTTCTCCTTGTAGTGAGTTTATTTATAAACTCCGGTGGAATGTTTTCTTTTTGAACCTTTTTATAGTCATTTGAATTGTCACATTCTGTATTAGTGCTTTCCTTATTGGCAATTCTTAATCCTTTGTCACACCAATTACACACACAATAGCTGATGTCTCAGATATGAAATTGAAATGGCATCCATCACCCCTCAAGCTTCCTGGAAACATTCCTGGGTATTAAAACATTTATTTAATTTTTCTATGCACATATATGAGGGTAAAGTCACATGCAGTGCTGCGAACCATCTTGTACAACACGTGTATCCAACACAAAAGGGGAAAAATTAAAACTGACTTTTTGGATGCAAAAATTTTAGGCATAAATACTAATGAAGCATTTCTCTATTTATGTTACTGACCTTTTATCCAGGGCCAATTGTAAAAGGCCCAGATCTAGCAGGGATCTGATTGGTGGAGCTAGAATGTCAGTCATCCTTTTAGCCCCACACAAGCCGACTCGAGAAAAGGGTGACAGGGAAAATGACAGTGAGAACGCTATATAAAAGTACGTTTTTAAAAAAAAAAAATACATATATATTTTAAAAAAAAGTTTATTTCATTTGTAAAACCTATTTATTTTTAGATCCACAGTGCCATCTAGTGTCCTCAATGGAAAGTACAAGTATTGGTTTAAATCTACAGGGGTTACACAAAAAAAAAAACTGAAACACCTGGTTTTAGACCACAATAATTTATTAGTTTGGTGTAGGGCAGGTGTCGGCAATTTTTTTGGCTGAGGGAGCCATATACATGCGGCTTCCTCAGCTCTTTTGAATCTGGAGCCGCTGACGTCACATGCGGCTCCGCATTGGCTAGCAATCCGAAAGCTCTCTCTCTTCAGCGCTTGTCGGCACACTGTAACGAGAGGTGTTTGCACCGCCCGTTACAGTGAAAGAGCCAAATATGGAAACCAAACGAGCCATAGGTTGCCGACCCCTGGTGTAGGGCCTCCTTTTGCGGCCAATACAGCATCAATTCATTTTGGGAATGACATATACAAGTCCTGCACAGTGGTCAGAGGGATTTTAAGCCATTCTTCTTGCAGGATAGTGGCCAGGTCACTACGTGATGCTGGTGGAGGAAAACATTTCCTGACTCGCTCCTCCAAAACACCCCAAAGTGGCTCAATAAAATTTAGATCTGGTGACTGTGCAGGCCATGGGAGATGTTCAACTTTACTTTGTTCATGTTTATAAAACCAATCTTTCACCAGTCTTGCTGTGTGTATTGGTGCATTGTCATCCCTGATACACAGTAGCGTCTTCAGGATACAATGTCTGAACCATTGGATGCACATGGCTCTCCAGATTGGTTTGGTAGTCCTTGGCAGTGATGCGGAATGTCATGATATGACAGCCCAAACCATCACTGATCCTCCTCCATGCTTCACTCTGGGCGGTACGCTTCTTTGGGGCTTCTCTACACTGTAGCTCTCCTGGATACAGGGAAACCAGTAAAGGTGGACTTATCAGAGAACAATACATATTTCACATTGTCCACAGCCCAAGATTTGCACTCCTTGCACCATTGAAACAGACATTTGGCATTGGCAGGAGTGACCAAAGGTTTGGCTATAGCAGCCCGGCTGTGTATATTGACCCTGTGGGGCTCCCGATAGTCAATTCTGGTAGAAACAGGAGAGTTGAGGTGTACATTTAATTCTGCCATGATTTTCACAACAAAACTGTGCTCTTATCCTGCTAATTCAACCTTCACACTCTGCTCTTACACGTGCAATGTGCAATTAATGAAGATTGGCCACCAGGCTGGTCCAATTTAGCCATGAAACTTCACACACTAAAATGACAGGTGTTTCAGTTTTTTTTTGTCTAACCCCTGTAGTTTTGTAAAGCAATTACATTTACATTCTGTATAATGTTAGAAATGTTTTACTGTATGGTAGATTGTGTCTGTACTAATAATAGTACAGTATTCAATGTTATACAATTTGTGATGCCTTTTGGTGCAGACAGTGTATAAGGTTTCAGCGTATAAAGGGTATACATGCCACAAAGGTCAAGGGCCTTATTGACTAAAGGATTAATTCACTTCGCAACAGTTCAAGTGGCATCACCAAAATAGATGTAAATTCACTTCTCACTATCAACTAAATGGAGAATACACTTGTCAAACAGGCGGACAGCAGCGATTGGCGACACGTGTAGTGTGGCGTTGTCAGTCAGAAGTAGGATGAGAAGTCATGTGGAGTGAAGCAAATTCAACAAGTGAAGGGCAGTGATGTCATCCTCACCATATCCCACTACCTGTATTCTGTGAATATTCTATTACTATGTCACCTTGTCATGTTGCCATTGCCACTTTTGAATGAATAGCCACCTTACACAACAATTGAGTCCTGCCATCAACCCTCAATTAGTCACTCTGAAGTGGCAAATTCAAACAGTTAAATTTGGAATAGCTCCCCTAATTGCATTTGCACCACTCATCCGTTTAGTCAATAGTAGAAATACTTGTGGCATGCAAACAAAGTTATGCGAAGAGCCATTCAATGCCCCAAATTGGTTGTGTATTCACCATCTCATAAGTGAACATGAGGAAGTGGAGAATAGAAGCAAATTCAAAGCTCTACACGTCTATTCAGACTTCTCAGAATGTGATCTACAGTATCCCAAGTATGAAAACCTCCATCTGCACTTAAAATTGCAATTAAATCTGCAGCAGAAACTTAAGGAAGGAGGGGACACTACAAAAGCATATTAAACCATATTTTTACAGTATATTTAACTGTCTCTGCACATCACTAGCCTGAGGCATAAACAGAAACAACACCTAAAGATGTGAGCACCATGGGCCAGAGCTTCTAAAATGAAAGCAACTCGTAAACTGGCTTACTTACTCCGAAGTTAAACCTTAAAATGATCTAATCTTTAAAAGGAGAGCTAAAACCTTGGTATGAAGGTTACTTCATAGCATGAAATAAATATACCATGTACCATTATTAACACCAGCAAATAAAGTAATTTGCGCTGACCATATAGACTGTTTAATTATATTTTATTGTATAAAATATTGTGCCTGAATAAGGAATTATTTTTCTAGTTATTTGAAACACAGCAGTCTCTCACTTCAGGACTACAAAATGGGCTACTTTATAACAGAAAGCTATAGCCTACCATAAGCTGTGGTATGATATAGAGACCATTACTTTCGCCAGTGCAGCCTGGTGAGCTTATAAATGCAGTGTTTCAGATAAGAAACCAGTTCAAAAGCAGAAAAATGGTACATTTAAATGATAATTTTATGGAAACAGTGAATTTTGATTTCCCAAAATGTGGAGGAAAATATCCTTTTAAAATGGCTATAAAAGAAGGTCTTTTACCTTACCATAATGTGCTATCAACCTGCTTGTACCCCTAGAGAGCAGTAAATTACTCAAATTTTCAATTGCTGCAATCAGACGTCTGGGACAACTTGTCCAAGTTAAGTTTTACAAAACTGCACAGAGAATTTGGCCAAAAAATGATTTTTTTTCCCCATAAAATAAAATTGTGTGGGTAACATACTTCCTTCCACATGCACTCACTGGCTCATGTAATAAACCAAAGGATTAGCTGGTAATCAGCATCTATAAACAAACAACGAGAATAAAATATCATATGAGCCATTTACAAACACATTCAATGGACATTTTAATATGTTGAAACATTAAAATATTACATACATCATTTGAGCAGAAAAAAAGTTTTACAATAAGGAACCAAAATGGGGAAAAAAATAATCTGAGGCTAGAAAAATGTCAAGAGTAAAGGGAACATATATTGTCTAGAGACCATAAAATAAAAAATTCCCCAATTGGTTTCAAAATTGTTACACCTGTAATTTACAGCAAAGCTGTAAAGTGTTGACAGATGAACATACAGGGCACTTGTTTGAGGTTAACAGAGTTCAGGCTCAGAAAAGGTTTGGTATTTTATAACTAATTCAGCAATCTGAATGCCCAATAGTATTACACAACTGCTACAAACACTGGAACCCACATACTTTCTCTGTGATGCCATTGCGTCTAAAATGGGGAGGCTAGGGAAACCACTATAAGGGATATTTGAAATTACTGTTTTAATTTTGAAAGACTGTTTTAGTCCTCATTAAATGGTAATATATATACATGTGCGGTGCTTATGGGGAATGCAAAACATTCCTTATTTGCATATTGGCATTTAAACAAAAGGTTAATTCTGCCATAGGGATTGACCATATGGAGGTATTCACCATAAACACCAACAAAACACACACACACACACACAAGTTTTCCAATGCCTTTAAAACAAAGTAAAGCCTAAAGTGGCATTAAGAAGAATCATTGCAGGGAACATCAACAGATTTTATGTATGAAATGGTGAAAAACAGTTTGCTGCCCCTAATAAATGACCTTTAAAAAAATAAAAAAACAGATCTAGTGTGGATTCCTATTTCAGATGTTTATACAAGGTCCCTTTAGCCGAAATCTTGTACAATATCTCACATGTGAGCCTTTTATTACAACATAAGAAAAAAATAATATATGACATCCCAGTTATCTATACAGGGAGATGAAAATTGTTTAAGTGCTGCCTTATGATGGATACTAATTATTCAAAAACATCCTTAGTTTCTCTCTAAACAGGGACCTGTGACAGCAGCACTGTGAAATGTTGAACAACCCTTAAAGCACATGATCTCCATAGATCAAGCCTCCATCTCCTGGGCTGTCAACTAGTCACTTAAAATGGATCCTTTATATTTCAATGTGAGAAAATGCCAGTACGTTTACTATAGGTAACTGTTGCAACAAGAAATACACACTGCCTTTGTTCACTTACCTTAGGTCAAATATGATAAAGAACTGTTATTACGGTTACATGCTGCCATCACAGAAGCAAAATATGGAGCACCCCAGTTTATACAAATTATTTTGAAGTGCTACAATAGATTAAAAAAAAAAAAAATTTCTGCAATAAGAACAGATGACCTTTCTGCCTGCAGCATCTATAGAGTAGAAACACTACGAATAAACACTTCTGCTTGAGTCCTAAGCAAAACAGAACAATTTTGAACTGCAAAAGAGGATACATTCCAGAGAACGAGATAGATATGTCTCAATGCTTTTATACTGTAAATACTTGTATGCACAATGTAGATTAAGCAGTAGAATCAATGAAAAATAGCTAAAGATGATGCCAAGATCCCCCCTGGCCATTAATGACTTAATATACCCCAGTTCCCTCAGGAGGTAAATTTACCAAAAACTTTATAAAATATTCAGGAAAATGTCTTGGTGAAAAAAAAATAAAATAAAAACATGCACACGCTTATTTCAAAAGAGGATAAAACTAGTGGCAGCAGATATGTATCTGATAAATCAGATATCTCACAACTTTAAAGAAAATGTAGTTTTCAATCGCTGTCCCATTAGATGCCAATATAAAGCACTGGAGAAACAAACAACTATTTTTTTTTTTTTTTTT
>WMED01022730.1:0-11605 GCA_019650415.1 Pipa parva | reverse complement strand
TGGCTACAGCATTCCTTTCTCTTCCCCCAGCAATAATGTAAGTTCCCATGATCAGCTCACAGGAAGTTAACATAGTGCTGGGGAGAGGAGAGAGGAACATTGTTGTGCTAAGCACTACAGCTGACAGAGCCAGGCCATGGAAGAGGTAGGTAGGCAAAGGGAGAAAGGGGGGGTCGAGTACCAAGATAGCACCCCCTCACTTTAGAGGACATGAAGTAGGGTTGGGGTTGTGGGGACAACACAGTGTGAGGGAGGGGTTGTGAAGGAAACACAGCATGGGGAATAGGAGGAAGTGTTGTGAGGCAGTACAGTATGGGGAATGATGGGGTTGTGGGGCAGGCAACATAGTATGGGGGTTGAAGGGGCAGCAAAGTATGGGGAATGGGGAGTGTTGTGGGACAGCACAGTATCTGGAAAGTGAAGGTGGGGCACCACAACATGGAAAAAGGGTGGATAAGGGAAAGGAACTTGAAGCAGAGCTACACACTACCTTGTATCACTTTACCTGCTGTGCTGTATTGCACTATATGGGGGACAATGAAGGGGAGACTGCTGGGTGGGTGCGAATTTTGGCATTGTAGCCTAGGGCGCAATTTAACCTTGTCCCAGTCTTGGGCTCCTTATTGACCCAGCAGCGAATAGAGCTGTCGAAGAAGCAAACTACAGAAAATGCTGTGTAGTGTAGTCAATCAGATAGATGTAGAACGCAGAGCCCTGCCATCAGCCCCTTAATTCACCAGTCTGATGTGGCAAAGTCAAATAGGAGAATTCAGAGCAGTGCACCTAGTCGCATTCTCGACACACTCCTCCGCTTAGTCAATAGTAGAAGTGCCTGTGCACATGTAAAGTGCTCAGTAAGATCATGACTATTTTAGTTGCCCAAATTAGTCGCGTATTTACCACATCACAGAGTTTGCTCAATAAGCAAACATGGGGAAGTGGCGAATAGATGCGAATTCAGAGCTTTAAGTGACTTTTTTTGTTAAATACCAACAGCCAGATTGTTTGGGTGAAAGAGCTCAGTTGCCCTCATGCCCTGCAATGACATCTCCCTAAACCTGTGTCTTAGAGAAGAAGGAAGCTTTTTAATGAGGTCGAGACCAGGATGACCAATGTCTGCACTGACTCATGCTCACTCCAGTAAGGCTACCTTCATAAACAGAGAGGACAAATCACATGCATAAAGTGGCAGGGCTAGTCTAGGGCTGAAATGTTCAGGGGTCTCAATGCCGGCTCTTTTGAACATTTCCAGGAATGGTTATCCAGCTAAACAGGATTGTGCAATCATTCACCAAATTGCTTTTTTTTTTTTTTATTTATTTAACATAAAACGATGCATTTAGATCTATAAAGATGGCATTGTCAAATATATTATCCTTAAATTAAAAAAAAGAGAACGATGTACATTTCAAACCTACTGTGATAAAAAAAAAAAAATGCTATTACATTAACACACTGCAGATCTGTTATAAATCATCGTAAATTGGGCTAATATTCTTTTCATTACTCCATTTCTGTTTGGGGCAAAATGAATGAATAGATTCAAGGGATTAGGTTATCCTTGAGAAAGACATCAGATGGGGGTTGAAACATGCATGAATAAAGCAATACTAGTTTTTGTTGAAAATCCTTGTTCTTTACCTTGATCAGGTCTGGATCACTGAAATTTTGTATGTTAGAAAAATGCAGTCAATTTTTTGAAAGACTTTTTTTCACTGCCTAAATGTTTTAAAAGGTCAAATCAATCAGGACAGATTTCCTGCTTAATTAAGTATTTTTTTTTAACTTTTATCAATCTACTGGTTAAAAATAACTCCAACCCCAAAGCATTCCAGATGCTTGGGGGTTCAGTGCAAACCCAATAAACTTCCCTAGCGATTAATACCCATATATCCCACAAGCACTGAAGACTTTGTCATGTGACTGTTTAAGGCGGGTGATTGATTGAGCAGGAGGGAGTTTTATGTACATCAGAAGTGCGGACATAGCACCGTGTGCCTTGCATGGCGGCCTAGTCCATCCACATCTAGGAACTGGGCTATCATGTATTAGTTATTTATTATATATAATTCAATTTTCTATGTTTGTTATTATTTTATGTATAAAGTGCCAACATAATCTGCAGCACTGTACAACAGGGATGAGACAGTCATTGACTGGCAATAAATAACAGCTCATGATAGCTTTACACCCAAATGGTGATATGGGTAGCTCAGTGGTTAGCACTGCTGCCTTGTAGCTCTGGGTTCAGATCCAGCCTGGACTTTATTTGAATGGAGTTTGTATGTCCTCCCTGCACCTGCGTGGGTCTCCTCCGGGCACCCCGGTTTCCTCCCACAATCAAAACCCTGGACTGTTTCATGGAAACATGCGAGATATGAAGAGATCCCTTTAATTATCGGCTAGCCAATGGCAGGCTTTATTTAGGGCAGAGCAACAGCATTGGCTGTGATCATTAGTGAACCATGGCAAGAAAAAGATTCTTACTACAATATTTTTTGTCTTTTTACATCACTTTTCTTTTCCTGCTTTTTCCTGTTACTCTATTCCTCTTTTCCAGCAGGTAACCAATTAAATGGGAGGTTGGAGAAGATAAAAACAACAAGGGAATCGGTATGACCGCCGATTTCTTTTTGCTGCCGATTTAATTTCTAAAAACAAACAGATGATTTAAATTCCAAAATATCTGCGCTGCTCTGTCAGTGTAAACATTAGCAGTAAAACAGACTTGTGCCTTTCTGATAAATGACAACTGGTCCTGTCTGCTTTGTGATGTTCTGTTTGCAGATAATCGCAGGTTTGTATCTTTGCATCTTATAATAGAACTGCTGTTCTTCTGTTCTTTTTGGTGAGGACGGAGAGGGACAGGTTCAATCACAACCTCCCCCCCAAAGGTTTAGATCAATAAGAATCCTAATATTAAAAGGTCTCCTAGTACACTAGTTTGACACTGCAGTAGAGCATCATACACTATAAAAATATTTCAGTTTTTGCCAGTTTTAGATATACATGGTTTTGTTTTTATGATCAGATCTATGGCAGATTCCTGTCTGCAAGTAGTCAAAACCTGCCCCCAGGGCAATAGCCTTTAATTTATAAATGTCATTACTGGAGCTCTGCAGTTTCTGTTTCTGGGATGCACAGACAGTGACACCTACTGGTAGTAATTAATGCCACAATGTATCCAGCAGACTGTTGGCGGTATTAAACACCAGGGTTTTATCTGTGTACAATGCATATATCCCAAACTGTCAGATGGGGGGGAGGGAGAAGGGCACAGTGGGACTGCACTGTTCCACCCTTGACAGTGATGTCACTGGCTCAAGCCCACTTATTTTTGATTGGGCAATTGCTGGTGACATCATTAGTGATGTCACTGGTGCCCTGTCTACTTCATTCTGATAGGTCACTGTAAACTAACTGCAATAATAAATATTATTTATTATAGGCTTCCATACTAAGGAGTGTGTCATGGGTCATGGAGTTACCACAGCACCGAAGTGACTCTTGAGGTGCATTGGCAGATGCTGATACATCTTTGGAGGGACTAAGGCTTAGAAAGCACTGTATTACAGTGGGAGTTGGTGCTGGTTAACACTGAGGTACAGACTCTAAGGAGCCCTTGGTCTTCACCCCAAATCCCCAAAGGGGGTATAGCATTTGCCCTTAGGAATTCCCAGGGTTCAGGCCTCAAGTTAGCCTCCCAATGGTGGTAGCTGATATAGACTCACACGGGACACTGTCAGAGACCTGGATATCATGTAAATGAACACAGGATCACCTGGAGCAGAGTACGAAAACTATCACTCACAGCACCCTTAGAACAGCATAGAGTACATAGGCACAAACCTAGACAAAAGTCTTAGCTCTCGCACAGCAGGGTGAAGATGTAGTGCTGTGCAGATTGTGCAGGAGAAGCAGGAGATAGAGGCTGCAAATCCCAGGAGTGAAGATTAGTAGGCATGGCGCTGGGATGATCACCTGGCAGGAGACATGAATCTCCCACCGTCCATGTCAATCCTGATGTCAACCAGAAGGGTTTGAGCCCCAACCCTTTAGAACTGGGCTGCCTAGCAAAGAAGCGCATACATTTACAGTCAGTATTATGTCATAATTAGAGTGCAGAAAACAAAGATCTACAATGAATACATGAAGCAGAAGTGTTATATTTGTTAAAAATTCATGCATCTAGGCAAAATTGTGCACATGAAGAAATAACTCCCCAGAATGTGTGGTGCAGACATTAAAATACTAGTTCTGTACCCTGTGGCTGCATGACCCCCCCAGACACTCACATACAGATTCTGTGGGTTGCAAACAAACTAGTTTTTCCAAACCATTGCTCATCTTTCTCTGCTTCTGTTCACCTGCCATTCTACCTACTCAGATAGACAGACATCTCACATATCAGCACTTATTAAGCTGTGTTACTGATAATTGTGGGTGTTTTGTATATAAAGGGCTCTGGGTTATTTTTTTCTTCCTGCTCACTGTCTAACACTCGTCCAACACTGTCTACTAGAGCAAGATTCAGAATCCCATGATAACCCCAGGCCACCATATGCACACAATAAAAGGGGCTGTCATTTTCAACACGTTAACCCCTCGCATTTCGCCTGTGTCTGCACAATACTTCCTGTGTAACAGTTTTACAACATTGCTAAGTAAGGCTTAGAAATACCAGCAGGATAAACTTCAGCAATGTAGCAGAACTATGTCATCCAAAATTATTCTGCATGAAATATTTGCATTGATTTACTCATGTCTTTCAGTCCAAACAACATTTCAGACGTTGTTGAATTGATAAGCTTTTTTATTGGCAAGTACAAAGGCCAATCAAATGTGAGCAGACTGACCTAGCAGACAATGGGGCTGGACTTAAAATGAAATTCTTTCTAAGAGAGATTACAAGAGGAGCTGTGTTATTAACTTCATTCATACTTCATTACAAATAAGAACTTCCCCCAATATAATGATAATTGTCTCTTGCCCCATGGGTTTTTTGCCTTCCTCTGGATCAACATTGCAGGAAAATAGGCTGAACTGAATGGACCTGTGTCTTTTTTTTCAGCCTTATAAACTGTTACAGCTATCAAGAATGGCTTCCGTGATCACTTGCATGCATTTTAAAAACTGATGGCAAAAAAAGGTTTAGTGCCCCTTTAAGATCAAAACTTTTTCATATCGTTAAAATGATTTTAAACATCACTTTAGGCTCATCTCAGCGATGAGATGACTGAACAATGACTGGGTTCATCAGACAAACCAATGGCGTTGCTTTTAATGTGAGACAAGCATTATGCTGCTGTTACACAGCACCAGCTTGGAAATTACATAACAATTTCAGAAAGTTAAATGAACACTCACGCTATGCCTTAAAATAATGTATACTGTTTAGTAAATTTGACTGTCACTGAAAAAAAAAATGTATTTGAATCTGTCTGCATAGAAGATGTTTCACCTGCTCCTTCTTTAGCAGTCACAACAATCATTTCTCACTTTTTGACTGAGCTTTGGGACTCTTAAAAGAACAGTCCAGACAAAAAAAAAATACATTTATGCTAATTACCACCTTTTATTAAATACGAGATATTATCAATTGTTTTTTTTAAAAAGTTAAAATTCTTACCTGTAAAGAAGTGCTTCAGACTCTTCCGGCATCTCTACAGCGTCTGAATCAGCCAATCCCTCTCAGGAGCACACTATTCTCAAGCCGCGCCCTTAATGAAGCCCCACATCTGCATTTCTTAGAAGTCACATGGAGCGCGTGCACTTCATCCAGGGAGGACGCATTGATCATGTGCATGCTCTCCATGTGACTTCTGGGAAATGCTGAAGTGGGGCTTCACTAGGAGCGTGGCTGGAGAGGAAGGCGCTTCTGAGAGGGATCAGCTGATTCAGATGCTGTAGAGTCACCAGCAGAGTCTGAAGATGGGGTATGCAGCACAGAAGTGCTGTATAGCATTCCTTTACAAGTAAGAATTACCTGTTTGTTTTTTTTAATTGATAAATTGTATTTAATAAAAGGTGGTAATAAACATAAATAACTTAACATCACCTCTGGGTACGAGTAGGAGGGGCGCTGTGCACCATATCTAGGTATGAGTAGGAGGGGCGCTGTGCACCATATCTGGGTATGAGTAGGAGGGGCGCTGTGCACCATATCTGGGTGTGAGTAGGAGGGGCGCTGTGCACCATATCTGGGTACAGGTAGGAGGAGCGCTATGCACCATATCTGGGTGTGAGTAGGAGGGGCTCTGTGCATTATATCTGGGTATGAGTAGGAGGGGCGCTGTGCACCATATCTGGGTATGAGTAGAAGAGGAACTGTGCATTGTATCTGGGTATTGTATTTGGGTATAAGTAGGATGGGTACTGTGTGTTGTATCTGTGTATAAGTAGGAAGGGCACTTTCAGTAACATCATAAGAAGAGCTAAAGAGCCCAGCTGATATAGACACTGTAGGCACTTCATTCACATGCAGCCAGAAATTGTTGGTATTGTGCCCCCACCTCTTTTTATCTGTTACATGTACGGACAGCTGAATATGTGTTTTCATGAATATGCATGTTTGTGTATACATGAACAGAACCAACCTGGATGCCCATCAGTGAAGTCTGACACTAGGTTGAGACACAGTGGGGGACCACTATTTCCTTGGGTGTGAGGCCCTGAGAAAGCTATTTACATCATGTGATGGTACCATATGTTATAATTATATTTTCTTCTCAAAATTGCTCAGTGCAAAAGTGCTATACCCATTGGCAAATAGTGATTTCCTTGTTAATAAATAAATCTCCTCTTGGGTCTAACTGTGGGTTCATGCAAAAACTAAACACAAGTTAACTTTGTAGATAGTGATTCGTTCCCACTCGTTTGAAGAAGAAGAA
Source organism: Pipa parva (assembly GCA_019650415.1). Taxonomy (NCBI): domain Eukaryota; kingdom Metazoa; phylum Chordata; class Amphibia; order Anura; family Pipidae; genus Pipa; species Pipa parva. The sequence continues at coordinate 4,715 of WMED01022730.1, read as the reverse complement.
GAAGACATAAACTACTGTGAGTAAATATCATAGAGCACTTTGTATCAGTTACAGCAGTCGTCTGTGGGAACATCAGGTGTGAAGACTAATCTGAATATTAAATGAGTTGGGCAGGTTCACAGAGAACGCCAGAGGCTGAGCTCTGGCTTAAAAAGCCAACTCCCAGTCTTAAGATCATTATCACATTAAAACAAGTAAACAAACAAAAACAAATAGCCATTTTGCTCTTTTAGATCTGTTCAGCGTTCCCAGCTGTTTAGCTCTTCAAAGACTCACACCATTAACCAACAGCCAAAGGCTTTTGGGGGATTACGGGAGCTGCAGCTCAAGAACCAAAGACTGGACAGCCCTGGTGGCACCAAGATGGTTGACGCTGACACTCATGAAATAGAATTGGAGTGCAGCCCTCCCCCAAATGTTCTTGAGTTTATCTGTAACCTGCATGTCAGTTCTGTAAGTGTGAGGTGTGAATGTGGGAACAGACACCGACCCCTTGCTCTCCACTCAGATCCCTCTGTCCGGATCTAATATCTTGGATGGGAATACTATTCACTCAAGGACCTTTATCAACACTTGTTAGCGGTTGCGGCATCTCCTGGCTCGTCCAGCAGTTCTTTACCTTATCTGTGTCCGGCCTCTAATCTCAGCAGTTTCATGTGCTCATGGGAAGCAAATCCTGGAGTCCTTAGTACTGTTTAGGAAATAGTTAAGATTCCAATATCTCCAGCAATAATTCATACATTTTATCTAGTTAAAGTGATACTGATACCTGTGGAGTTTTATTTCCTTCATTGTAAGGATCTTTGAAAGTTACCTGCAACTCATGTCTATGTTATTTTTGTCAGAGCCTTCAGAGAGCCAAGAATCATACCAGCGTGTGTAATGAAGGGTCTCATCTGACAGCTGCAGAAGGAAGTAGGGCTTCTTCTCCCCTTTGTATTCTGGGAAATGGAATACCGGACTGTACCAGTTTGCTCTTTAAAGAAGGGTTGTGCAGTGGTTTATCAAAATAAACGCCACCCTGCAAGACTGATTATATTATTAGTAGCCACTGGCCAGAGTTAAAGAGATAAAATAAACTACAATTTCTAACTATAATTATTTGTATTTAGTAATTTGTAGTATGGTTCTTAGCTTAGAGAAGTCAGATCCCACTGACAATACAAAAACATGACTTATAGGTAACTTGAAAAATTTTTTGGAATGGTAAACATACCCCACAGGTGTACCACTTTAAGTGATGTCTCGCATGTCTCTCTAATTGGTGGGTGTTGTTTCCAAATCAGTCTATATCAAATCAATTATTGAATGTGAGTAGGACAGCGGGACATATATATGAGAACGGTTTGGTTGCCTTTCATTTACGTTAGCGTCAGGGGGTATAATGGACATTTAAACGTTGACAGGCTTTGGACTTGCTACAACTGATTATTTCTTTTGCAAAATTAGTGAATCTTTGTTAGAATAAAAAAATATATATATGTACAGGTATTATTATTATATGTATTATTATCCTGTGATTTGTCAAATAGATTTGCTAAGACTGGCACCAAAGGCAGTCAAATTTTGCCCACTTGTTTCTCAGAAAAATTCTTCCCACCCACAAATTCCTCTAGGTTTGTAAGTATTTAGATTACATAAAAAGAAGGGGGCGAAATTGGATTACACGGTGGTACCGGGGAATGTTTAAATAACAAGTATTCCTCTCAGGGAAGACAAATGAGAAACTTGTTCTCCTAAAGGGGAAATATTTCTCTAGCTGCTGCATACAGAGCCTGGGAGGAGACTGGGTGCGCGCTAATGGCCTTTCCTTGACATGCTCTTGTTTTGCTAACTGGTACCATGCTGACAGCCTGCAAGGGGCAGTGTCTTCCATATAGCACAGAGGTCTGCGCAGTCTGGGTCATCCTTGCCAGCTCAGACCAGAGCATATCAGCCTGACCTTGAAGCTCATGGAGAGAAGGAACTGGTTTTAAGGAAAAGGTGGTGGGGTGGGGGAGTATTGTAGGATTTTCATTTCCCATGGCCTCCCCATTTGAAACTTTTAAACATTAGTTGTGTAACGTTAAAGGACCAGCCACACCAAGTAAAGAGAAAAATTCCCATCTGCGTTGCCATGGCTGTTATTCAAATGCAGCACTTATAAAAATGTTATCTTGGCAGTTAAATTCATGAATTGTATTGTTTCCTGTCTGTATTTATCTTTACCGATAGCAGCCATGTCATTAAAGAGACCTCACCCAGTCCCACTGTTTTCTATGGCTTTACATAAAACATATACAGGAATTTTTCCTAAAGCCTGTTTGTTTTTTTTTAAAGCTGAATATCTTACTTTACAGACACAATATAGAATTTCTGAAAGTGCAGATTGAATATAGAGTAACTACTAACGCATTTGAGCCATTTTCATTTATTTGGTGTTTCTGTTCTTTTAATTCATAAGTCCCCGGAGCTCATTTAAACAAGGTAATGGGAACAGTAGCGATGTACTAAATTCTGCCCTCTTTTCTAATATTCTCCTGTGCAATTCTGTAGTGTGCCCATTAGCTTTGTAAAAGATTTTGGCTGGGGAGGTCAAACTGTACTTACTTTAAATAGACACTGAAAGGGGAATTCAGGATAGTCCGAAGTGAGGTGCGGAGTGTTCGCCTCACTTCGGACTGACTGAGATGCGCTCGCCGATGTCCTGCACGTGGACATCAGTTAGCGCATTAAAGGGATTCCAGTCTCGGCGAGAGCAAAAGAGTTGCCCCTGTATTATCAAGGTTTTTAATGTGTGTATATGAACTGACATTTTTTTTAGCTGTAATCTCTTAGTTACTGCAGGTACACGGAACATTCTAATCAGCACAGGCGGTGAAAAACTCGGAAATGGAAGTGTTATAATAATATCTTATTGAAAAGGTTTTAGAAAATCTTGAAAATATTTATAAGATGTTTCAGTTACAAACATGGGTGGATCTTCAGGAAGGAGGGTTCCTCTGCCCATTGATCACTATAAGGTTTACAATGGTGGCGTCTGGGCCACTGACTCAATACAAAGTATTTTTTGCAAAAAGCATAATGGGGCTTCAGCCTAAATTCGAGCAAGTATCAATCCATGTAATTTAGTAATTTACCCACTAGGTGGCAATGTTCCTTTACAGTCTTAAGATATTATTATTTTTGTCTGTGTAACAGAAGTAGTTTGTCTGCACCAGCACATATAAATAAACCAAATAACCCGATAGATGCCCATTTTATATAAACAGTCCCTGGAACCTCAGGACTACACATTTATCCAACCCATTTGACATTTTACCTAATTTTCTACCTGTGCGAGGCTTTGCCTAAATTGAAATGATTAAATGTTAAATTAAATGCTCTTTTTTTAAAATGCCAGTTAAACATCATGGCAGTTTCCTGGCACCTAGCGTTGGTAGCGTCTTTATCCAAGATAGCCACAAACATATTAGCAATGCATAACCCAGTACAAGTCTTGTCTCTGCAGATGAATCTGATTTGACTAAAGCAGAGATGCAGAGAGCGGTTGTGCTGAGCCCCATTTTTGTGGCACTTAGAGAACACGTGGCAGGTGGAGGCAGTATTATAATTATTTGTGTATGTGGCACTGAGGTAGTTAAACCCAGTCCCTGTGCCAGATGTAACAATGTAGTTCATGCTGGTTCTGGCACTGTCTTATTCAGAGACTTGGTTTACATTTGCACAGTATTTAGCTCAGCCAGTGCTTACTAATAATGAATATACCTGTAGCTCAGTAGACCAGGAGGCTGACAGTGGTGTAAACAGGTGGATACAGGGCAAGACATGTGTTAGGGAACCCACTCTCTGCAGTGCCAGACACTAGGATCAGACTATGCCCCTCGGATCACAGGTCTGGTCGGGTAGACTACATAGCCATCTTAGGATTGGTATGACTGCCAGATGCAGAAACGCAGGGGTAAAATTTATGGCTGTTGTATGTTTTGATAAATGCCAAGGGACTTGTTCATGAAAGGTTGAACAGTTGTGTAATAGTGTGAATTCACATTCATCTGCCACTTCCCCATCTTCGCATATTCAGCAAATGCAGTAAACGTGCTGAATTCATGTCCAGTTTGAACACTTACGATGGTCGCAGACTTAAGAAGCACTTTGCATTGCTTTGTGTGCACACGCTTAATTCAGCTAGTCGGAAATAGAGAATTCAGCAAAGAGTACAAAGAGTATTGTGCCCAATTCACCAATTTGGCTTTGCCAAATCAAAGTGGTGAAGTATGGGGTTGATGGCAGGCCTCCAACGTGGTGTAATACTGCTGTTCATTTAAAATGACAATAAAGACTAGGGCCAAGTGACAACATGAACTAGGATTATGGGGACATAGAAAGGGATGTAATATTCACTTATATACAGTTATTGGCACATTGTGAGGATGAACTAGGGACAGGGAGACATAGAAAGGGATGTAATATTCACTTATATACAGTTAGTGGCACATTGTAAGGATGAACTAGGGACAGGGAGACATAGAAAGGGATGTAATATTCACTTATATATAGTTAGTGGCACATTGTGAGGATGACATAACTGCACTTCACATCACCAAGAAACCTAATAAAATGCATTTTGCTTTGGTAAGGGATTACATAGTCAAATCTCAATTTTTGCAGATGACTCTAAACTATGTAAAGTAGTTAATACAAAGGAGGAGAGTACTTTATTACAGAGGGATCTA
>WMED01022729.1:0-11006 GCA_019650415.1 Pipa parva | reverse complement strand
TGTTCTTATATATTCAGATTGACTGTGCATTGCTGAAATGTTGTTTTTCAAATTCGTGTCTATATAAATATAACATTTCCATATCTGTATTTACACATATATATGTTTGCCTTTGTAGCCATGGCCCAAGAAACAAAAGACATGAGAAAACAGTCTTATGATGCTGGTATTTCTCCTGTGGCTAGTAATGGGGATACGTCTTTCTCAGAAAAAAAGGTGAATATGTGTGCATTGGCGTGCATGGAGAATTTTATGTAGCAGTACCTACTATCTGACCACAAGGGGGTGATATTATTCACAGTTCACTGATTTAATGTAATGTTCTTTATGGGTAGCAGGAACTGAGAAATATTAAATTATGTTTTGTTTAGATTTAAAAGGTGTTGTTCATCTTTCCATAAGCAAGGCTTTTGCATAATGTGAAGTCAATGTATACATTTCACTAGCACTTACTATCCTTTTCTTGTATAGCACAAACATCTCCTGCTGCATTTTACTTAAATTAGCTCAAACCAGAGAGAAGTTTCCAGTGTATTTGCTTTGAAACAATTCACACACATTCCCCATTTCACTCGAAGGCCAATTAATATGACAGAAGAGTTCTATTGGATAAAACCCAGATGATGTTCCTGTTGCAAACAAATTGAGAACCATAGTAATGCAAGGCAGCAACAGTAACTGAGCAATCATTTTGTATTATAAAGACAAACATACCCTTATACAATAAATATTGTGCAGACTTATAATCAGATACAATGCAGTACTTAGCTATTGTATCAGAAACAATACAGAATGTGCAGCAGATTGATACCCAGACACAATACAGTGTACAGCAGACTTATACCCAGACACAATACAGTGTACAGCAGACTCATACTCATACCGAGATATAGTATAGAGTGTGTAGCAGACTTATACCCAGATTCAGTATAGAGTGTGTAGCAGACTTATACCCAGATACAGTATAGAGTGTGTAGCAGACTTATACCCAGATTCAGTATAGAGTGTGTAGCAGACTTATACCCAGATACAGTATAGAGTGTGTAGCAGACTTATACCCAGATTCAGTATAGAGTGTGTAGCAGACTTATACCCAGATACAGTATAGAGTGTGTAGCAGACTTATACCCAGATACAGTATAGAGTGCGTAGCAGACTTATACCCAGATACAGTATAGAGTGTGTAGCAGACTTATACCCAGATGCAGTATAGAGTGTGTAGCAGACTTATACCCAGATGCAGTATAGAGTGTGTAGCAGACTTATACCCAGATGCAGTATAGAGTGTGGCAGACTTATACCCAGATTCAGTATAGAGTGTGGCAGACTTATACCCAGATGCAGTATAGAGTGTGGCAAACATTCAGAGAGGTTACATAGAGACCCTCAGAGGAAGTTAAAACCATACAACTTGTTTTGGTTGTAGACTGGACTTCTCCTGTGCGGTTCAGCACATTGCATTAGGCTTTTTCAGTGGAGTTATTTAACTGGATGAAAATTATTTATTCTGTTTAGGAATTGTTCAACTTATTTAGATCTTTTACTGGGGATAATTATTTTACTTAAATAATCAAATGTTTAAACATTTATTTTTAGGAAGAATCTACTCAGATTCCTGGTTATGATCAATATGAAGTAAGTGACCTTTATTGGACAGAATATAATAGATTAATGCTGCTTGACACACATGTCCAAGATATATATATCTAATACTATTAGTATTTTGTATTTTTTTGTGTTTTTTCATTTTTATATAGTGCTATTATATTACACAGCGCTTTACAGAGATTCATACTTCACTTCAGTCCCTGCCCCCTGGAGCTTAGTATTAGAGTTTTGAGGTAACAGGTACACTTTAACTGTGAATCAGGAGTATTTACCCAGGGAACACTAGTACTGAGGCCTAGTAATTCTTTGGGATGTTCTGCACAGTGGAAATAACAAATCTATGTACAGTGCCATGCTAATCATGACTGTGAAGAGAGGTTTCTCTTGCTGGGGGCATAGCTCACAGAGAAAGTGAGAGACACGTTCTAGAGTAGACATGTTTGTATGCACTGATCTGTATTCTCCTTCGTTATGTTAATATTCCATAAAAAACCTGCAGATTTACTTTTTTCCACAAAAATTGCTGCTTTTCCCCTTAGGTTTTACAAGCAGTCCAAAACTTGACGCGTCTTTTGTACAGTATTCAGGTGAGTGGTTCTGCCTGAAGCAAAAATGTATTGCTTTAGATATCTTTCTAGCTTTGACTGTGTACTGCTGTAGAGCATACTGCTAAACAGCCCTGTTTTACATTCAGTAAAGCTATTTATCAACACTGATAACAAATGATAATTAGTAAACTGGGAGTGAAGTGGGATTGTACTCTGTGTAATCGCACCCTTTCCTTCTGTGCTAAAGTTATATCTTGCTGAACAAATAGGAGTTTGGGGCATATTGTTCCCCTTATTTCCAAATCTAAGGCTTCTTTCACTGATTGATAAATGTCAATCTTGCATTGGATACTTGTGATTTATTAAAATGCATTGCTTTATTTAATAAGTAACCTTCTTCTATCTAATAAGTGATTTGTCTTACAGTGGGGTGTATTGTAGGTAACTAACATTGATATTTAATTTCTGCACCGTCTAACTTTAGATAAGGAAATATTCACCTGTTATCTATTGCCTTAACTGTCTTCTACCATCTCTGATATCTACTTATCATATGTTTTCCACCTTATTTTCCCAGGCAACTGTTGCTATGCAAGACAGCCGCATAGAACTCCATAAAGTTTTGCTTCAAGATAATGAGTTAAGTAACAGAGGCCTCAGCTGCCGGGATAATTTATTAAACGAACAGGAGAAATATCGCAACTTGGATAAGCCCCGGGTGGACATGATTAATTTGCATAAACTTCAAAATCAGTTCCATCATGAACAGCAACGTTGGCTCCGCGAATGTGACCACAAACAAAGGGAATATGACGAGAAGGAGAACGTGCTCCATCAAAGAGAGCAAGAGTGCCAAATTCAGGAAGATCTCCTGTTAGAGAAAAAGGTAGAACTGGGTCAACAACAGCAAGAATTCCAGCAAAACTTGGAGCGACTTAATGAAGGTTATATGTTGGTGGAGAAAGAAATGGAGGAGATGAATTTACCTGTCAAGCCATGGAGGCCTTATAATTTTAGCTCCTTTTCAAGCAGTAAAATAGAAGTAAGTCCTCTTGCACGTTGTGTGTCGAAGCCCTTGCCTGAACAGTAACAGTATCTTTCATTGAATAGAACTATGGACTGATTGCATTTTCCCACAGCTTACATTAATATGAGCATGGAGTCCAGTTGTGTATTTTCTTAATTTTAAAGATTAGCTTCAGATACCATGATATACCATTACTTACGTAACACACAAGAAACTTCTTTTTCTACGTGTGCATAGATCACTTGAGACAAATATCTGTTAACCATCTGCACCAACAAAAGGGTCACGGGTACTCTGGTAACAGACTTTACACCTGTCACAGAATCTCATATCTTACCCACTTGCTGGAAGGTGTCAAATGATTTATCTGGCAATACTTTAAAAAAAATGTATATTCCAGTCAGTTTATGACCAATTCATCAAGCCTATAACTGTTCTATATCTGGAAATGCATGAAGTGATTTACAGAACTAAATGGGATAGTATTACTTTATATTAAAGTGTGTGTGCTTTAAACACTTAGATCAGGGAAATTGCAGGTTTAATAACTTAAGGACAGACGTAGCTAATAAAAGTGTCAGAAAATGTAGAAGTGATAAGCTGTGTCTGGTTTTTGTAAACAACACCAGTGAATTCACTTCTCCCAATTCTTTTTTTTCTTTTTTTTTGTAAAACAGGGTGTAAGAAGCCGCCGGACCAGATCTTTACAAGAGGAAGACACGGTGTTCATTAACAGTAGCTTGGCTCACATGGCACTGAAGAACAGCAATACACATCCAAGTACAGCTTATTCAAATGCCCATTTGGTTAACCGATCCCACTCGTACCTTTCACGTTCTACTGATAGAAATGCATTGGATGATCCCTGGAACTCCGTAGTCTCGCGCCACCAAAGACCTGAAGGTTCTCCTCGAATCTCCCGGCATAGCAACAAGGATAATTGCAACAATGGTATATTCCAAAGCAATATTATATGCTAAAATATGTTCAATACAGACTTTATAGGAAAAATATAACAAATGCCTTTTAATGTGAAAAAGCATGCAAAGTAGCATTTTTATCCTTTTTAGTGCTGTAATAACTTTGTTCATTTCCTCCATGTTTCATAAAAGCCCCCAGTCACTGCTGTTCTGATACTGTGCTGCACTAGAGTTCCTTTATAGTATTTCTTTAACCTGTAATTTGTATCAGTAGCTTTTTTTCTCCTCCCCTGCAAATCAACTTATAAAAAACGAATTTGATGCCTTTTATTCTGTCTTATGTCTGTGGCTGATTTTGTAGATAAAACATTGGTTTCAGTATATTTATATAAAGACAGTCTATTTCTAAGGCCACGGACACACTGAGATCTGGATCGATGAGCTTTATCCCCTCTGAAAAACAATGAGGTCTTCAGTGGCCCTAGTGGTGACTTGCTTGCTGGAAAGCTGCATGCATTGCTTGCCTAACCATGTTTACCCTACAAACAAACCACAAAGTTTGCAGATGTGATGATTTAGACCAGCGGTTCTCAACCAGTGGGTCGCGACCCCTTTGGGGGTCAAACGATGCTCTCACAGGGGTCGCAAACACGCTGTATAGGGATCCTTCATGGTGATGTATCAAGCCTGACGTCATCACGCGTGACGTCAGCCCAGGGGGGTTGCAGTCTCAACTAGGTTGAGAACCACTGATTTAGACAGTCATCCAATAATCAAATTACTCATTTGGGCAGTGGTACTGTATACTGCCCGTCAGTAACCACATACGTGCATTATAGCATTTGTTACAAACATATTTTATTGGATACAATTAGTCATTTTTTGAAACAACAGTTGTGTGTTTCATAAAGGTTAGTAGGCAAGTAGTATGTTGATCTTATTATAAGTCTCTATAAAAACTCTGTGAAACTGTAAAATGTGTCAGGAATACTGTGATTTTGCAAAGGAAGAAAGTAAAATATTCTTGTGACCAGCAGGAAATTCACCACCATGCCACCACATGACTTGGCACACTCTACCTACAGTCTTTAGGAAAAACCCTTTGTTAACTTGGTGATAGTATGCTTTTAACTCATGTAGTAGAATGGACAATAAAGTGTGGTTCACTGTATTATGTTTTGAGGATTCATTTTTGTCTAATTTTTTTTTTTTTTTGTAGATCTTAATGCAGCCCAAGTTATTAACTGTGGAACGTTGTTGTCTTCTTCATCACCTAATTTACCACGGGCCAAGCAGCCACTGAGACGTACACCAGCAGACACACCACATACAATAGAAAATGGAAGGATGGAGGAAAATATTGTTTACCTTTGATGGCATGGAAGGGATTTGGGAAGCGGGGGAGGGGGCAGACTAAGAAATTGTTATTTGCTGGTGGAACCTGCAAAACATTTCTGACAATGGTCAGTGAAAGATGAGAACTATTTTTTGTTTGTTTGTGCCTGTTGCCATTGATTGGCAATGAAGGAATATCATGTATGTATATATACAGTATATATTCATATACATATATATATATATAATTATTGCTAGGTTGGTAACATGTGTGGACTATTGATTTTAAGGCTTCCAGTGGAGCTATTGGATACTAATATTTTAATCCAAGCTACGCATGACTCTCAGGATATACTCACACTGCTGAAACCTGCTTTATTGTATGCGGATTTCTACAGAGGGTATTAAGATGAACTGCTCATGTATATCAAACGAAGGACTTGAAGCCGCTGGACGTCTGTTACATCCCATTTCAATGATATATTTAGTTGTTATCACTGGGCAGTTCTAGTCATTGGGCAAGTGGAAATGAATCTCCAGTGCCTGAATGCCCTAAAATTTCTATTTAATGGTTTGACACTGAGAACCTTGCTTCATAGCCCTCTTGCTCAGTGAGCAAGAGAATAAGCATTATATATTTTTTTCTTGTGGAAAATAACCAGTTCTAAGTTATTTTTTAAGACGCTGTACATTTCTGTTGAAGCCTTCAGCACCTTCTGCAATGTTATTGTTTGTATAAATATCACTGTTCAAGATGTTTAGCGTAAGAGAGATGTGTTAATAAGGTATCAGTAAACGCACTGAGTTCTACTGTTCTAATCTATAAAGTAGGAATCTTTGCTTTACAGATGTTGAAATGTAATTTACAGATTAAGATGACCCTGAGCTTTTAATTGTCACTCTGTTATTTAAAACAGCACATTGTTATGAATCTGGGATTGATGTATAAGTATAAAGTCTAATGTGTGTTGTATATTACAAGTCATCCTCTTGATGTTAGACCATGTTTAATATTATACTGTTGCATTTGGAACTTTGCCTACTTTGTCGTTAATATGAAGCTATTCCCATAAAAATAATGATATTTAGCACACATTACTTACTGGCCATATTTCTCTACTTTACATTACAAAAACAATTCTGCATTATGTCAGAATTATTAATCTGCTTTAGCCAATCCTACTGCAAATTCAGATGTTCAGAAATAGTTGGGTTTTTTTTTGTTTTTTTTTTACTAATCGATGTGGTTTAGCCACAGGCAACGGCCATACAGTGTACCCTAAAATGAGATGCTTTCACTGAGGATTCCAAAAAATTTTGTAATTATTGACTCTTAGACAAGCCTCACAGAAGTTTTCCGGGATAGCAGACAATGGGTTGATGAAGACGTTTTTTTAGGTAAATGCAGTAACTGTTCTAGTTGGAACTGAGTAGTGCATGCAGTCTCTGCTTGCATCTACATTAGGTATCTCATTTACCATTTGCCATTATCCTACAAATTATAATAAAAAATAAAACTTTCTCCAATCACCCAGCACTTAAGTGCTGAAAATAGTTCCCTAATGTAGTATAGTCTGAGAATAAAATGGCCTAGCCTAAACATCTGTCCTAAGCAAGTCTTTATCTAAATCCCTATACTGCAGTTCTGTGTCACAGATATACAATAAAGCACTTCCGTATTAGTCCTGTGTTTTTAAGAGTTTGGTTCTAGACAATATTAAATATAAATAAGCACCTTCATTCTTATTGACTGGGACTGCTGATGTGTGTGTGCTCTGTATATATCAGCACATGACAGTTTAATCTTGCATTAGGTATTAGTGTTTGCATAAGTATAACTCAGCCTTACCTGAATTTGCACAATTATATACAGTATATATATATATATATATATATATATATATACAGTATATATATATAAAGATGGTTCTGTAATGTACAGCAATGTATAAAAATAAACAGTCATGGTGAAATACCCTGATAAAAAGTTTGCTATCATAGTTCCTTTTGATGCACAAATATGATGATGATATTGCAGTGGTAATGTGAGGGGCAGGTGTCTGTTTAGGTGACCTGTTGTGTTTACTGCACCGGTAAGAAGGATGTAAAAATCAATTGTTTACAAATGAAAAGGAAAGTATACCCTGTGTTAACATAGAAAATGCACCGCTCTCCTCAGGTGCTCAAATGCTGCAATGTTATGAGAGTCACACATTCCCATTCATTCTAGCAATGAGTTAGTACACTGGCGCAACAAAAAGAATTCTGAGAAGAATAGATTGAAGGTATATACTTCCCCCAATTAAATTGGCACTAAAGGCTCAGAAAGAATGGCTTTGTATAGGTCAGCCCGAGAATAGCCTGATGCTTAGCTCTAGGTATCAGTCTTTACATGTCAGGCAGAGCAAGCCCTACATCTGTACATCAGCAAATCCATTTTGAGGTTTCAGTCCCACTCCTACCTATGCTCTCAGGCACTGCTGCATACTCAACAATGTCAGACTGGCCTGCCAATATATACTGGGAAAATTCCCAGGGGGCCCCGAGAGTCAGACAGGCCCACCTAACAAGTAGCTCCTCTTTCTGAGCTGGCTTTGCATGTGACGGCCCATGAGGGGGCCTCAATCACCTCAGTTACACGCCGATACTCAACCAATCTTCTTCACTTATAAAGTAACACTGAAGCAGAGTTCTGTGTAGATGGAAACACATCATTGTGGTGGAAATGAAGACAGTGGCTAAAGAATCAGAATGCAGCTTGAATTTCTGTAAAACTTGCAGTTTCTAGAGTCCTCTTGTGGTGGTTTACCTTGGCAGAAGCTAATGAATTGGAGCATGTAGATTAATAGTGGCAGTTTAGTTATTCTCTAAGTGGTAAATCTGCCTGTGACTTTTTATCAGGTGTATTTTATAATCACATTGAGTGTTGTAACTAGCCACTCTGGACTCCCTCTCACAGGCCTCCCTGCAGCGCCCCACACAAGTAAAAAAGCACTTACCTGGAACTGGGAGAGGGCAGGCAGGTGGGCGCGTGCCTGTGGAGGGTCACAGTGGTCAGAGCAATCAGGTCCCCTGGGCGGGGTAGGGTCTAGTAGCAGCCACGACCCTGATAGTTCCATACCTGATCACATTTTAGGGTCTTATTATCTAAATGTCGGATAGTTGTATAAAGCTCTTGAATTCACATTTGTTCAACACTTTCCTATATTCACTTACTGTCTTGTCCAGACTATGAGATGTGGATAATACGTAGACAATAATAATAGGATAATCTGACGGAGCATTTTGCATTACTTTGAGTGTGCGTTCACAGGTATCTCTACTATTGACTAAGCAGCAGAGTATCGAAGAAGCGAGGTGAATTCACCCTCTAGTCAATAAGGCCCTTAAGCTTTTACTGAGACTAAAATTATTTTATCTGTTCATCTCATCCACCAATGATAGTATTAAATGTTACCCACAATTTTCCTATAATTCTATCTGAATTTAATGCAAAGGGGAAGATTCTTAGTACATTCCATCAGATCATGCTTACACTGCATTGCTAAATACCATTAAGAATACTCATTGCCTTTCGGTAAATTATGTTTGCAATTGATACAGTAAATATGTGTCAATGTCATGGGACCATCTGGAATAGTTGTTTGCTGGTATAGTTGGGGAGCAGTTTATCGTAATTCACTTCTGTTCACTCAAGATGAGTAATTGGATTAACGCTGGGCTATGTCCCTCCCATCGGAATCTCAGCTTCTCTGGGAGTCTATGGGGCAGTGGGCTGGCCTGGAAACTCAGCTTCTGCATGCTGATTGGATGATCTGTCTGAGGATGAATCCCTTTTTGATTGACAGTGAAATGAGTGAATCAGCAATCTTTCATTCTGATTTGCAACAACCTTTTTTTTCCGTTCCGAAAGTTGCACATAATGTCAGACAGTGTGAATGTTGTGGATAGGATTTTGGTAAAGCCATTTGATAGTCTTGTTTAGAGTTAAACAGCAGGGCAGATCAACTCCTCAGATTCATTTGGAGCAAAAGGTGGGTAAAAGTAACAGGTCTTTTCAGCTGTCCTGCTATGACAAAGTGAGCTTCCCCTTCTTAAAAGACCAGCATCCGCCACTGATATGGGGGTACTACTGCACTGTATGGGGAATATTGTAAGGGAGACAGTTGATGGTAGGTACATTTTGCCATTGTCACGTAGGATGCCATTGACCCCATCTTTCCAGCAGTCAGAACCTTGTTTGTCTTTCTGGCTTTCTAAATTGGAATAATTTGTCCATCTATCTCATTTCATGTTACATCCCACCAAATTATGATCTGTCTATCCATCTGTCTGTCCTATCTAACTACATCCATTTGTCCTTGTGCACATGTTTTCATCTCTATTTCCAGACTGTCTTCCATCAATTCATATCATTCTGTTCATTCCTCCTACCAGATCAGGATCCATCCTTCTGTATCTGTCTGTCCATCCTACCAAATCAAGAACTGTCCACCTGTATCTGTCTGTCCATCCCACCAGATCAAAATCTGTCTACCTGTATCTGTCTGTCCATCCCACCAGATCAAAATCTGTCTACCTGTATCTGTCTGTCCATCCCACCAGATCAGGATCTGTCTACCTGTATCTGTCTGTCCATCCCACCAGATCAGGATCTGTCTCATCAAATAGGGATATCAGTCTGTACTTGTTAATTCAACTGAAGTTAGCAGAATCTGTCCACTTGTGTCCATCCATTCTTCTTCAGGATCTTTTTGTCTGTTCACCAGACTGGGACTTGAACAGCTTTCCATCCATGTCTGTCTGTGCGTCTGTCATAACAAATCAAGATCTGTCCCTCTGTCTAAACTAATTGATTTTTTTGACTTCCAAAGGGTCCACCAAACTTAAATACAAGAGGAGAGAGGAAGCACCGAGTCTAGCCAGAAGTCACAGTCATACAGTTGCTCTCCATAATACTAAGGCACATTATTTTACATAGCTAATCAAACCACAATACAGCAAAGAAAGTGCATCCGTTACAATCTGGGAATTACATTTAGAAAATTATAAAATTAATTGGTGGTGGTAATTACTTATGACTGAGAATCATACTATTTGAGATGGTGGCATGAAAAAAAGACTGCAGTATATGCAGTGAGGGATAGAGCAGAGCTGTAGTCAGTACCAGGAAATCAGCCACTGGCAACATTAAAAAGGTACAGTTCCATGACACAGACACCCAGGTTCAGATTGGAGCTTGGAGCTCTGTCTGGAAATCAACAGTTTGTGTGTGTCTGAGGGGGGTCACTGCAGAGAAGCTGTGGTGTCTGGCAGCACAATCAATTATTGGGATCATGAAGGTGTGGGGCAGAGGAATTACTTTAGAACATCTGGGACATGCCTTTGTGGGTAGAAGCACGGCAAAATATTCTGGTGTATGTAGCATTGCAGAACTGCTAGGGCATAACTGTGAGGGGCACCACAGAGCATCTAGGACATGTTTACATTAGGAGCAATGAAGAGCATCTGGGATATGTTTATATAATGGGTACTGCAGAACATCTGGGACATGTTTATATTAGGGGT
>WMED01022728.1:0-11605 GCA_019650415.1 Pipa parva | reverse complement strand
GCCTTACTTTCGGGGGGGTCCTACTTTCGGGGAAACACGGTATGTCACTGTACAGTTGAGTCACATCCATACTGATTATATGTAATTTCCAAGATAAATCCAAATATTTAATCCTATTTCCTCATCAATGCACTTCTACCCTGCCTTTGACTATCATCAACCCTACAAATAAAGTGATATATTCAGAAGACCCTCAACAGTATGATGCCATGTACAGAATTACAGCATACTAATTTCAATGACATATACTCTTTTTAATTCTGACACAAAGCACAGAAGTGGATTAAATGTAATTCTGAGATAATTTTGTCCTAAGCAGTTGCTGTAAAGACTAAGGTTTTAAGGTGTATAAAATCTCACAGTTTAAGAGCGAAATGTATTAAACTCAGAAAAGCTATTTTGGCTTTTCTGAGTTTAATTGGGTAAACACCCAAAAGTTTCTTGTGGTAAGTATTGTGAGATTTGTTGTGATCAATACTTGCCGAGAAACTTTTTCTATTGAATATTTCCATGGAAAGGTAACGTCCATGGAAAGGTAGCCATACTACACTAATGTAAAATATGGCTACCCTTTCCATGGATATAATCAATAGAAAAAGTTTCTCTCTGCAAGTATTGATCTCAACAAATTTCGCAATACTTACCATGAGAAACTTCTGGGTGTTCACTCGATTAAACTCAGAAAAGCCGAAACAGCTTTTCCAAGTTTAATACATTTCACCCTATATGAAAGTTGATTGCTACCCATGCACACTAAAATGTATAGATAGAGCCTATTCCTATAATAATCTGGAGTATTTAATCTAAATATATGCACTTTCTTTCTAGTGAAGACTTATATAAAAATTGTTTTGCAAATGGTTTTGCTTATCCAGTTGGAGGATCTACCATGGTAGTTTGTGTTTTTTGTTTCGAGATTTATTATTGTTCATTCATTATCCCAATTCACTAAGGTGCAAATTTGACTATCGAATTCACAAACAGCTGATTACCATAATAAATCTGCTACAATTTCCCCATTGTAAAGTTGCGACAAATTTTTAAAGTTAAGATTGCAACAATTTTCCCATAATAAAGTCGCGACTGAGACAACATTCTCATTATAAAGTCGTGACTACGACAGTAGCAGCCTATTGTGACTATCTTTATCTGGTGAATTCGCACCTATACGCAACAATTTGGACTTTAGTGAATAACCCCCTCAGTATCATAATTTCTAAGGTATTCATTTGATCTGCTTTACCCTGCGTTCACTGATTGTACATATAACAAAAGGAGTATAGAATAGCTATTTAAACTTTATGTGTCCTTGTGTTTCTTATGCTGGATATTTACCATGTAGTTTTGCTTTCATTCTATGCATGTTGTTAAGATAGTTTTGGCATTTATAGTCTGTAATGCAAAGATTTAGCACTAGGTGATAATGAGAGAGGTTGGCTGAGAATTGTATTTAGCATAGTTGTTCATTTATTCTAGCATTGTTGGTCATTTTTCACTTTAAAGGCAAGCAGAGTATGCACATTCTTCTATACATATGTTTTATTTTCTTATGATCAATGATAACCCACAACAATTTTAGTTCCTTGGTGTTTGTATTTTGGAAGCCTTTGTGGCATTCTTTTAATTAAATAAATACCAGGTTATAATTGTGAGATGAAGCCACACAGCAAATCCATATAATTTTCTTCCTTTCAGGTACCCCAAAGGGTGGCTTTATCATTTAACACTTTGTTGTATTTCATTTCACAGCATTTCAAAACACTGAATAAGATAACTCAAGATAGCATAGTGAATTTTCTTGTAGGATGGACAAACTATTGTTGATATATGACAAAATCATCTTTACAGAAACAGCAAAATCAGCACTGCAACATCTGTATGTGAAAAGTATGAGCGTAATGAAACAATGTTCATGTATTAACTTATGCACTGTGTTCATTCGCCTACTTACATAAATGGCTGTGCATGGTTTTCTGCATCTTTATAACCATATTATGCATTTGGAAGCTGCTTAATTTTACAGGCAGTAATAAATGCTCTTAAAGAAAACATTTTTTAAAAAGTAATGTAAACAATTACAAAGGAAATCTGATTATTTAGTAGGAAGGAATGGAGGGAGGATGAAGGGGAATTGTAGTATGTACCTCTCTCACCAAATCACGCACTGGTCAGCAAGCTGCACTCTCTACTCGTTTTGGAGGAGAGGCAGGGTATGCTGCTATGCCCATCCAGCTGAATACCCAGATCCAGAGTTAAGGGTCATCCAGTGGGATATCCTGCATAGGGTGCTTACTCATAGAAATCAGTATTCAAGGTACAACTTCAGGTGTCACCCCTGGTGTCAGTGCTAATCACTGACCGACGTAATCCTTGCATCAAACCTCACTGGAAGTGCTATCCTGAAAACCTTCCTGTGCAGAGGACACAGAAAAAACTAAATTGGGAAAGGGAAGAGGCAAGGATAATAGAGAAGTGGGAGGATCTTGTCAGATCCTTGCTGTGTCCTACCTCCTGGTGGGAAGCACCTTTTACCCAGTGTTCCTGTGTCTTCCACGATGTAAGTGTAACCGATTTAACAGAAAT
Organism: Pipa parva; assembly: GCA_019650415.1. NCBI lineage: Eukaryota > Metazoa > Chordata > Amphibia > Anura > Pipidae > Pipa > Pipa parva. The sequence continues at coordinate 9,022 of WMED01022728.1, read as the reverse complement.
TATAAATATTTTTATTATGCATTTGGAAGCTGCTTAATTTGTTGGTAAGGGGTTGGCATTGGCATACCAAATAGAAATGATTGAAGGAGATTATCTGCATAGAAATATTCACTTTATATTGTAGGGCCATGTCTCCCTGATGTCTACATTTTGTCCGAATGTTTTCCCACAACCAGGTTTTATATTGTAATGTTTCCCAATGCAAATAGTGAGAGTAACTAAAGACATGAAAAGCTTTACTTTATATGAAAATGAAAAACTGACTTTTGTTTACTGTACAGATTGCCGCATCTGTTTACATTGTTTATTCCAGCCTGTAATAAATTCTAAAATAAGGATGAAAGGATATTGCAGCTAATGTTTTTGAGAAAAGTTTATATACTTTTGTTTAAATCTTATCTGTGGCAAAGCGATGATCACTTTTGAGACGCAATAATTGTGGAATGTGGTAGATTTTGGAAGGAAAATTACAGGGGTACTTTACCAATTGGTTGGAATGAAGTACTTTTCTGTTATAGGGAAATTACACTCTCCTTTATTAATATGATACGGCTCCAAACATTACTTGACAGAGCTTTAGGAAATGTCTATTGGATATATTTTCAGTATAATTTCTTTCCACTAGCTTCCTTTAGTTAAATGATATTATTTTTTGCTCTTTCATTGATGTAAAAAAACAAAACTATGAGATAGCTGACTGCAAAGAATGTAAAATGCTTTCCGCTATTTTGTTAAGTTAGAGTAGTTCACCTAATTTGACTGAAAATGCTTATGAAAAATACATAAGAAGTGTATACAAGTAAACACTAACTGCATGGATGATATTAAGAGTAACTAATGTTAACAACATAACTGTTAATAAAATACTTGTTTTCTTAGTTTAGTTTCCCTACGAAGCTTTGTATTTATTACTCTGTAGTCTGCAGAATGTCTGCATGTTGTATTCCATAGAGATTAAGGTGAACATTTATCATGATGAGAAGTGGGTGGAAATACAGCAGGAAATAAAAATTTACTCTGGCAAAAATATCAACAAGAAATAGGTGAAAACTTTTCAAACTTTTTACAATATACAACATGTCTGTTTTTGTTGTGGTTTGTTTTCTAATCTCCCTTTAATATGCCCGGGAAGGTTGCATTTGTTGGATTAAATACATTTTTAAGATTCATTTGCTAAGAGGTCTCTCTTGTTATGTTTTGTCAAGTGTCTCTCTTAAATGTAGTTTATTTTCCCAGATGTTTAGCAGTCACTCCATTAATACTTATTTTATTAAAATATTACCATTATAGCATCTCTGCCATACTGTAAATTGTATCTTTATACTTGGCAATCCTTATTGTTTTTATATTATACTTTTTATGAGGATTGGTGTATTTTGATCATTTTTTTTTCCATTATCCATCCAGTCATCAAAAATAAAATTGCAACCTTTATACTTATCCATAATATGTTGTACAGATGTTCCTAGTTTTGTCTATTTAATCATAAATGTTAAATTCATGTAACCTTGTTTATTTTTTGGTATGATTTGCTGTCTCCCAGTCTATGTTGAAATACAGCATGGTTACTTGCTTTTATGATGCCAAGTAACATTGTGGATAATTGTAAATGCTTCTTCTAGCACACTGTGTTCGCTTCCTACAGTAACTTTAATTAAACATATCCTGTAAGGTCAGCTTTAAATCATGGAACACTTAAATTAGAAATATTTTGCAGAATGCTAGATTAATTGCCCTTTGTACTAAATGAAATAAGATTCCCAAATATGCAGAATCAAGAAATGTAATTGCTTTTTCTCAATTGCCTATTCAATGCATTGGAAAAGTGAAATAAGAATTACAGAAGTAAAGCAGTAAAGGTTGTTAAATGTGGCGCATAACATGCATTTTGAACTTTATTTAATGAACCAAATGTTTAAAACTATAGCATAAATGCTCCATTTAAAGAATTATGGCGGCCCTACACACCATCAAGTCTAATTAATTTTGAGTGAAAATAGGGAATTGACTAATTTTACTGAAATCATTTTCATTAGGTCTAGTAACACCAGAAAAGAAGAAAAAAAATCCCATTTTGTATAGAATAGCAGCAATTTCTACATTATGCATAAAAATGTGACTTTTGAAGTTAAATTCTTGATTTATATTGCTTATCCAGCTTTCAGGGGAATTCATCAACAGAGGCAATCATTCTAGAGGTCTAATAACTTATAGCAAGCAATAAGCTGCTTTGCTGGTATAGGTTCCAGGTATTTCCAAATGCCCCCGCTCACATATATCTTGTAATCTCTCCAAAATTGCTTACACAAAATAATGTGTTCATATGTTCCTTTTCCCGGAGAAATCACAGTAAGTCATGTATCTCTCCATTTAATATGTCTTGTCTAACCCAGGTTGGTGTACAGTGCAATCTTATAAAGATAAAAAAAAATCACTGGGTCACATTATTGTACAACCCCCAGGTCCTGAATTAAGTAGCATAATAGATAGGCCATTATATTTAATTTTTAATAACTTTATAATGATAAAATCTGGTGCTTAGCTAATGTGATATCAATATTCAAGAAGGGTCAAAATGTTAGCCTTAAAACTATATACCTGTCATTTTAACTTCTATTCTTGATAAAATGTTTTCTGAGATGCTATTCTAGAGTATCTCATTGTAAACAAATGTATAACTCCCTAACATCAAGGGTTTACGTGGGATCAATCCTGTCAAACAAATCAAATAAGCTTTATGAGGAGGTTAGTTCTAGATTTGGCTGGGGTGAGTCAATGAATATCATATACCTTGATTATCCAAAGCATTTTAAACTGTGCCTCATAAAGGGCTGCTACATAAAATGAAAACTAAACCAAAAACACAGATGATACTATCCTGCACTCTAACACTATCCATTACTGATTTATACCTTAATAAATAGTTGAAAACTCAATTTAATTGGTACATAAAATGAAAATGCTTGGAGTAGGGAAATTTGTGTAAGTGGGTTTTTAACTGGCTTAATGGTAGAAAACATACATATTTATGGTACTGGGTTGCTACAGCAGTCAATATTGGGCCTTATATTCTGCGTTATTAAATGGGACATATTTATGGTACTGGGTTGCTACAGCAGTCAATATTGGGCCTTATTTTCTGCGTTATTAAATGGGATATATTTATGGTACTGGGTTGCTACAGCAGTCAATATTGGGCCTTATTTTCTGCGTTATTAAATGGGACAAAAGAAAAAGAGACAGGAAAAAATATTTAAGAATTTTGCTTAACAATAAACTTAACTGTAGCCACTAATGTCAAGAAGCTGCTGGCCAGGCAATAAGGTCATGGGGTGTGCATCAAAAGGGGCATAGATGCACATGACAAGAACATAGTTCTACCACTTTACAAATCACTCGTCAAACTGTACATTAAATATTTTGTACAGTTTGGGACCTCAGTGCCCAAGAACGATGCAGTTGAGTTTACAAATTATGGGTACTTTATTAATGAAGGTGGATTACTGATCTGTAGAATTTTTCTAAAAGCTGTATTTGGGGCAAAATTTAATAAAGTTGGAAAGTCTGCTCTCGTTCTTTCCGAGTTTATCATGTGAGATCTTGAGTTGTTCTTGCGAAATTATCGCACAAGTTTTTTCGATAGAAAAGTAGCCATCTCAAGTTGTTCTCCTGAGGTTATCGTGTGAGTTTTTCTATATCAATTTTTAGATATTTTTAATAGAAAGGTACTCATTAGTAGTATGGCTAGCTTTCTATCGAAAATACTCACGCGATAATCTTGCGAGAATAACTCGAGATCTTGTACAGAGAAAGAAGGAAAGAGTGGGCTCTCTTATAAAGTGCACACCAGTATTTTATTATTTATATATAGAGTGAGAACACGCACAAAAAATAATGTTAAAAACAATTAAAACATAAATAAAACCAATATGGAAAGAGTGCCTTGAAGTTTATATGTTTCAAAATAATTGAATCATTATTCCTGAGTGACACAATGTTGTATATAAATAAATAAATAAACCTAATTAGGGTATAAATACCGTCAGTCAGTTTAGTCACAGATTGTCAGTAAATTCCTCCTTGTGAATAAAGTATGCAATAGTAAAGTTGGGACACTGAGGCTTTCCAATGTAGTGGAGGAACAATTGCTATCGGGCACTCTTAACAGGGCAGACCGAACCCATTTCGCCGTTCGCCGGCTTCCTCTCGTGGTCATGTGGCCTCTCACAAGTTTGGGGATTTAAATAGCATTAGGTGCCGGTACGCGCGATGACGTCACCACGTATTGTGACGGCCGACGTCATCGCGTAATCATACGCGATGACGCACGGCCCTCTTTGCAATGTTAACTGTGCTTGCATAACCCGGAAGTATGCGGGAAATGAATTGTGGGAGTTGTAGTTCCCTAGCTGATGGTGCAAAACAGTCATGAAACAACTTACAAAATACAATCAACATTCGGCTATTAATATTTAGGCAAACAGCATTTGTTATATGATCAAAGTCTAAATAAACATTATAAATCATACAAATACGATATCACAGTAGGTGAATTGGATTCTTATATCTGTTATTATATAAGTAGCTTAATATACAAACAAATAAAGTTGTAAAAAAAAAGGGAAAGCTTGAGTTGAAGTTATATGTATCCAAACATCAAAATGGAATCCAACGAACCAGTGTCCAGCAAAGAAGTATGTACAATTCTCCAAACGGAAACACAGTCCATATAGCAAATGTGCAGGTCTTCATAAATTTGAAATTAGGTTGGAACAGATTAGTAATTGTGGCAGGAGAGTGAAAACAGTTCCTCAAAAAGATGGTCCATCTATATCGTAACGATGAAAATAGGACTTTGGATGTCATCTGGATTCTATAGAGGTTGAAGTCTTCAATAATATTCAACCTTAAGTTGGAGAGTGCAAAAGATAAAATAAAATAAAAATAAAAAATATGTATCCAAATTAGATTAATTTATTTAAATGAAAACTGTAAAGTCCAGATCCTCGTTTAGTCCATTGGGAGATTTTGTATTGAGGTTGTATATCCATTTAACCTCATGTTGTAGGAGGATTATGTCAATGTCACCCCCCCCGTCGCCCCAATTTAACATGATCTAATCCAATGCATTTGATTCCTGTAGTGTTTTGGTCATGTTCATGCATAAAGTGAGCTGCCACAGAAGATATTGTCTTAGATGCTAAAGTATGTTGTCTAGCAAATCAGATGTTCGAAAGATGTTGTCCCAGTCTTTCCTTAATTTTTTGCATGGTCTTCCCTACTTAAAATTTGCCACATGGGCAGATCAGTAGGTAAATGCAGTTAACTGAGTTACAGTTTATAAGTCTGAAAGTCTTTGTGTTCTGACTGTCGTGAACACTCTGTGTTTTAGGGAAAAATTTGCAGTATGTACAGTTACCGCAAGAATGTGACCCTTTAACTGCTAAATTTCTAAACCCCCTGTTGGTTGTGGGGTCAAAATGACTGGAAGTAATCATGTCTTCTAAGGACCTGCTACGCTTAGCAGTAATTGTTACATGGTCTGTTATAAATTTACTGAATATCTTGTCTGATTGTAATATGTGCCAGTTATGTTTGAGAATATTTTTTATTTCTGACCATTGTGAGTTATAGGTAGTAATGAACCTGGTAATATCTTGTTGGCAATTGTTCCTAGATTTTCTCTGGGAATTCTGAAGAGCAGTAGTTTGGGTCAAGGATTTTATAGAGTGTTTGGCAGCATTTATGACCTTATGCGGGTATTTACGTTCAACAAACTTGCCTTCTAATTCCTTAGCCCTCTGCACAAAATCAACATCCAGAGTGCAGTTCCTACGGAGTCTCAGGAACTGCCCTTTGGGTATGGATCTGCGTAGGGGTGCCGGATGGAAACTATTAAATAGTAACAAACTATTTGTGGCTATGGGTTTTACATAATGGTCGGTATGTAAAAATCCCCCTGTGCTTTTTATAACAGTGATGTCTAAGAAATCTATTTTATCGAATGATATGTGATGAGTAATTTTAATATTATGTATATTGTCATTCAAAATATATAGGAAATCTTCCAAGATGTTCAACGGTCCCTTCCATAGAATAAATATGTCATCAATATACCGCAGCCACATATCAATGAATGTGGAATAAAATTCCAGATCTTCATTGAAAACACATTCTCTCTCCCACCATCCTAAAAAGAGGTTGGCGTATGAGGGCGTGCACTTTGCCCCCATCACCGTGCCAGATGTTTGTAAGTATAAATTGTTGTTGAATATAAAATAATTATGGTGTAAAATGAATTGTAGGAGTCGCATGATAAACTCATTGTGTACCAGTCTATCCTGCGACTCCATATTTAGAAAATACTCCACTGCTTTAAGCCCTTTTTGATGGGGGATGGATGTATAGAGTGACTCAATGTCACATGTAACTAATATATGTTCTTGTTGCAGTGGAGTATCTTTGATCTTAGAGATGAAATCGCTGGTGTCTTTAAAATAGGATGGGAGAGAGAGAACGTGTGGTTGAAAGTATGCATCTACATAATCACAGGAGGCCTCTAATAGAGATCCCATGCCTGCAACTATAGGCCTGCCAGGTGGAGATCTCACATGACAAACGCAGAAAGATCGAGAGCGGTCTTTCCAACTTTATTAAATTTCTCCCCAATTGGAGTCAGAAAGGAATTTTATCCCAAAGATAAGGATAATTGGATTTTGCCTTCCTCTGGATTAGCATTACAGGATAATACACTGAACTGTATTTCAATATCTCTAGAATTCACCCCTTCAGTGTCAGTCATTCAGAACTCTCATTGATAACTTTTTCATGTTTCTTTGCTTTTTTTTTTTAACAAGCATGTTATAAATGATAGCCTGAATCAGATGTGTATAATGCACATAAATTAGTCTAAATCATTTTTTAACACTACTTTTATGAACTGTTACCTATTCTTTTCATAAAGATGTACATTTTTTTTTCTGCATCTGGTGACATTTTAGCACAAAAAAATAAATCGCTTACTTTTAAGAAAGCATTTTGAACTGCTGCTAAATATTGCAAAACTGCAGGTTTTATTGTTTCATCATTGCAATTTTTCACATAATGTTTGGTCAGGTAATATGTTCCCTGCATGCATTTACTGTGAAATGAAAACTTGCCGTAGACAATCACATTGCCGAGCCTTCTTTCTCAAATTCCCATTTTTTTTTTTTTTCTTTTAGAAATAGCAGTTGTGTTTACTTATCTACACTTGGATGTGTAAAAACACATTCAGTTTGTGTATAAATATTGTGGTGTGATGCACTGGCTAAATATTTTAAATATCACAGTAAATATTTTGTGCAGTAAGGTTGTACACAGAGTTGGGGAGTGGGCAATCATTTATTCTTTGGCAATTCTTTAGTGTCCCTGATTTCTTCCACCTGCACTGGCATTAGAAAGTGTTACACTGATAACAAAAAAATCACACTTAATTGAAATCCAGAATGTCTCACGATGCTACTTGAAAGTAACTCACATCTCATTAAACATCTGTAACATGGAAGTTTATCGACATTGGTCTTTCACTGCCACCTACAGAAACAAAGTTGCACAACACACTGTGTTGAAATAAGAAAATGCATTTGTACTTTTAATATGTATGCAGCTAAAAGCCACTGCATTCATTTGTGTCCTTCAGAGAAAACCAATTGCCCTAGATTTTGTCTATATAAAGCATAGTTTTGTTAAAACCAAAAATAACTTTGTGGAATTATAAAGGGAAAAAAAAAGGAAAAGCCACAAAGGATGGCGTATAACCATTGCCCCAGTGGAGGCATTCTCTTGAAGGCTGCTTCAGAATTCTTCATAAAGAAAATGTCAGACTTGTCAAGACTGTCACTAGGAAAACAATCCATGTAGCCAAGTCTGGTTTCCTAATGAAACAAACAGCTGTATGACTGCTGCTCTGTAGATTTGACAGAAGGGTGTCATTTATCATTGGGAAAATATGTCTGCTTATTAATATCAGTTACAAAAATGTAGACGTCCAATAGGAAATGTTTAGAGTCCACTTTTCTAAAATCAGTATGGCAGGAAAATATCTTTTGGCAGTAACAGAAATTCTGCTTTAAAATATGATACCTGTCTATGGGGCGAGCATGTTTTTTCTGAAAACTCTTTTCACTAAAAATAATGTTTTGGAATCATGAATTTCCCAGCTGCGTGTTATTTAGGTTTGTTATACAGCCTTGCCCTGTGTTCTTAGCTTACAGTTCAGGTGGTAATATTAAAAATTGTTCATTGATAGCAGTAGAGGCACACTTTAATTTACATGCCAAGCTTGCTATTCAAAGAAAGAAGTCCATTACACTTTGACCTATAGAAATATAAAACATAGTTTGAAAGGGAAAAAAAACAGTTAATCCATTATTCTGCCCAGTGAAAAAACTTTCTTTCCTACAAAGCTTTTACAGTTGCCATCTACGGTGTGCATGCATAATTTTCATTAAAGAGGTTATTACCTTTGGATTTATTTTTTTTTAGTATTTTGGAGGTTTAAAGCCACTTTTTATTTGTTTGAAAATTTTTTTGAGGTTTATTATTTATTTGACATTTATTTATAATGTTTTCTCTCTTTCTGTTCCATTCAGGCCCTGTAGATTGCCCTTTCAGTATGTCTATTAAAGAAGATGTAAAGCCTAACAGTATCTTTTCATAGAACTGATCAGTTTGATGTAAATGTCTGATTTCACATGCCCAGATATATCTTTAGTACAGTAGTAGTCCTATTAGAGTAAGAAGCCATTCCTATAAAGTTGTAACCTCTACCCTTCCATTTTATTCTGAACTAAACACTTTGCACATGCTCAGTGTACCAAAGTGTAGGTGTTTAACACTTAGGGACTGAGTCAAAGTAGCGCTAACCTCCACTGCAGACAGAGCCAGGCCACGGAGGAGGTAGGTAAGTAGGAAGAGGGAAACAGAGGGGGGCGAGCACTAAGATGGTAGGGAGTAGAAAGGAGGGGGAAGCACAGTGGGG
>WMED01022727.1:0-11605 GCA_019650415.1 Pipa parva | reverse complement strand
GGGACCATACACTGCTACTGACTATACTGGACGGTAAAACTTAATCTATGGGGATTTTCATTATGTTCATTCGTTTTACAATATTCTTTTTGTTTTCTTTTGATTTATTTCATTATTTATGTTGATGTATCCCTATTTCTCGATATTTATCCAGCATTTATTTTGCAGGCTGGTTGAGTGGGTCAAACTTTGATGTGTTATCATTTTTAATTGGTTTTAATGTTTTTATTTGTACCTTGCACAGTGTGTTTTTTGAATTATAATAAAATATTATGGTGTGCACTATATAAGAGAGCATTACTTTTTTCTTTTCTTTGGTACAAATCTAATTTCTTTGCCCCAGTAGTTGCACCCAAATTACTTCTAAATCTAATGCTATTATATATGGTTATCACATAGTATGCATAAGTGTGCACGTTACTTTAAGTTGCTGACTGCTATTGGTTAAGCAGTGTACTGACCTTTTTGGCCTCATCAGACATGTTTTGTTTACATTCCTGAAATGCTGGAGATTAGAGTCTGGGACTCTAAAATCTAGCTAAAAGAAAACTTGTGCACAGGCTTTACATTACATATTAGGCAAAAATGTCTGGGGGAGGGTACCCTTTCATGGAAAACTGGCCAGTACACGTCTCTCACACATTTCCTGGTACAGGAGTTTTCTAGTGCTTTTTCATCTGAAGCAGGATAATTTATTACACATCTACTGGGGAGAAACGCTTCTCACTAAGGTATAGTACTGCATATATAAAGATCTAATCTGACTATAGTTTCCCTTTAAGTTGTTAACTATCCACATTTTCAATAGTTTCTAATCCTCGCTATCTTTGTTTTTTTAGATTTATTGAAACCATGCTGAATATGGAAGTAAGCTGTAATTTATGTCTTTCATTTAAATGATTTGCAAACTGAATTTTTATCTTCATATTTTGTAATGTAACTAAATGTATTCAAAGCTGAACTGACCAGGAAGTATGGATTTCATTTGTTAAAACATGTCCACAACTGTTGCAAACAATGCTAAATTGAATCAATCCTTGCACATTCAGGGGGATATTCACTACAGTGAGAATTTGACTGTCGAATTCCCATAGCAAATCTGCAACAATTTTCCCATAATAAAGTTGCGACTGTGACAATATTCTCATTATAAAGATGCGACTGCGACAGTAGCAGCCTATTGCGTCTGTCTTTATCTGGCAAATTCATACCTATATGAATTCTGGCTTTAGTGAATAACCCCCTTAAATCCTTACTTTAACTGGGACAAGCCAGGTATGCTCAAGCCAAGACCAAATGGTGCAGTAGAAAAGAACACCTTCAGCTGCTCAAATGTGTCACACAAAAGGCATTCTCTTCCACTGTACAGTTAGTAACACAGTAACCCATAGCAATCATTCAATCAACAATTATCTTTGTAAGCAAAGACAAACAAGACAGATCTGGCTGTTGGTACTGGGATGTTTGCAGGACATAATTCTGCATCTGGGGCTAACATGATTGTCTGTACTGATAATGGTCTGTCTATGGAATCTTACTAGCCCTTCTTTGTTGACATTGTTTTACATAGACACTTGTCTGCACAGATAGCCTGAACATTTAGGTATGAATTATGAGTTCAAAAATGGGTAATTTGCCTAAACAAAGTAACATTTATAATCTCATAAATCACATTTCTTCATGCCCATGACTTCTGATGAAAGGAATCTATTTTCCGTAATGTTCCTAGCCATTTAATACTGTAATAGTAAAGCTTAATTAAATCTCTTACCTTATACACTGTTTCTAACAAACATCATTTAATGTGCATTAGTATAAATATATAGTTAATGCTCTACATACAAACTCTTATTTTTCCTAGTATGATAGGGTTAAGCCCATTGTCACTCCTCGGTTTGGAATCTCCTGCAGTGAAAAGTTGCTGCATGAACTTGGCAAACTCGCAGAGAAGTACAGGCTTCACATTCAGGTAATTAAAACTTGATTTAGACATTACATCTGATTAAATCCCATAGATGTTAACTACAATCTAAAAAATAACAGCTAAAAGGGACTTGAATTGAACTGTATTTATCTTATTGAAAGGAAGATTTTTTAAAATAATATTGGGAATTCATTAAAAGGAAGTATAGCTTACAGAAATATAGTAACCCATAGCAACCAATCAAGTTAGCATTCACTTTCTTCCCAGAAGAATTCTTCATTATTTCACACCAACTACTGCCCCCAAAATCTCTTATCACTAGCAAACTAGTTTAGGATGGTTACATTATGACTTTGGTCTTTCCAAGAATTGTTTTCAGACATTTATATCTCCAGTATGATAACTTAACATATCTATCATTTCTACTCTGACACAAACATACATATATAATTTAGAATTCTTGAAGATTAGATATGAAAAATATCCCATACCATAGGAAAAAACTAAAAATAAGTGAATTTCAGACCCCCAACTGATTTAAAGAAAGGCCTACCTATTTGACCTCAAAAACAACAAAGAACTGATTTAATTAAAGGCCTACCTGTAACTGTTTGACCTCAAAAAACAAAAAAGAATAGAATATCTTCCTGGAAATGGCTTTGTGGCCTGGAGTCAATAGTATATAGACTATAAGGAACTATGGTATTAGTATTGAAACTAGACTGAATAAATCACTTTGAGGAGATTTTACTGTGCTATTACTTTAGTATTATGGCTCAAACAACTCCCCACATCAGTGCCAAGATGGTATATATCAGTATCCAAATAATCACAGAGTTGGAGAACAAAATAGCTAGAAATGATGTTAATTGAGATCACTACATGTTTCAGGTAACATATAGGGGGTAATTCACGATCCTCCGAAGTGAGGTGCGGAGTGTTCGCCTCACTTCGGAATGACTGAGATGCGCTCGCTGATGTCCTGCACGTGGGCATTAACGAGCACATTAAAGGGATTCAAGTCTCGGCGAGGCAACTCTCATGCTCTCGCCGAGACTGGAATCCCTTTAATGCGCTCGCAGTTATTCCGAAGTGAGGCGAACACTCCCCACCTCACTTCGGAGGATCGTGAATTACCCCCATAGACGCTTTGAAAGTAGAATGGAATGGAAAGAATTCAGGATATTGAGCTGTTACTAACCCCCTAAAAGAACCAACCAAGATTATTCCATTGTTAATTTTAGTTTTAGCCCCATGATGCACGGTAAGTAGAATTATCATCATGAATTAATTCAGATGTCACTGGTGGCCTAGGCCTATGACTACTGTTTAAGGCAAACAAAAAATTATGTTAGGGGTGTTAAACTCTGGCCTTTGGGCCAAACCTGGCCCACAGTGTAATTATATTTAGCCAGTGAGAAAATACCAATTGTCTAATAGAGCTGGCCCACAAGTAGACAGTGCATTTACAAATGATTCTACAAATCATCAATCAGGCCCCACAAGTGCCCCCTTCTCTGTTGACATTAGTGATCTCATGCTACCAGTCACATCTGGCCACCCCTCCCAAAATGACCAAATGAAAGGTAGAAAACAGAAGCTTTCTATGAAAGTGTGAAGCGGATTATCTGTTCAAAAATGTAAAGTACAGATCTGTTTGAAAAGCTTCATCTTTATATCTGATGAGAAGGAAAAAACTTCCTCAATTGTAGACATTTTTTCAATAAAAATCAGGGTTGGCTCACGACTTTTTCCACGTTTTTTAATTTTGGCACAGTTTGTATTTGAGTTTGACACCCCTGATTTAGTTGCACAATTACTTTTTAGAAAAAATATCAGGAAATTTTAAATGCTCAGCCATCCATATATGCCCTTATATGAATATAAGATACTATCTAGTGATTCATGTGCACTAGATTCTTTTGTTCAACCACAAACAGATCATGTGATAATAATGTTAAGTGGAAAATTGATTGTAAAAATGTATAACTTTTGCGAATTAGACAGCCCTGGGAGTATTTTTTAGACCAAATACATGTTCTAATGGATAGATGGATTACATACACAGTACAATAATCAACCAAAACAAATTGCCTTTGAAATCTGGTGCTCTGTGCTTACTTTTAGCATTTCTTCTTGTTAGATCTGTTTGTAGGTCTGATATAAATGAGAAATAGGTTTGTTTTATTAGGGAATATTTTATCTACTATTTGACTGGATACTATTCAAATATTATGTTAAATGGCTTGAAAGTATCAGTTATAATTTTGATTTGATATTTCATGTGTCATCTGTTTCAAACACTAATGGGCAAAATTTATTAAGATTGGTAAATTACCGATATTGCAATATCGATACCATCGATATCGTGATAACAGAATTTTACCGATATCGATATTGCGATATCGGAATTTTACCGATATCGATATCACGATAGCGATATTTCAGCCGTTCTGCCATTGAAATCAATGGTTCGGCCGAAATTAAATTTCTCGATATTGGTAGTATAATATCAATATCGCTATATCGGTAGAATTCCGATATCGCGATATTGATGGTATTGATATTGTGATATCGGTAAAAACCCATTCAATATCATGATATCGAAACTATCGCTTTTAATAAATTTCGCCCTAACAATGCAAAAAATTTAAATCATACAAAAACTTAATAATATTAACAATTCAGAAATTTATTGGTCGAGAATAAATATTTAAATAGCCAAATACAGTTTTGACTTTAGTTTACCATTAATAATTGGAACATTTTAATATTTGGAATAGATTTCATGAAAATGTTATGTTGTGTTTTAGAGCCATATAAGTGAGTCTCCTGCAGAAATTGAAGAAGTGCTAAAATTATTTCCTGAATACAACTGCTATACGGAAGTGTACAATAAAAACAAACTTCTAACAACTAAGGTAAGATTTCATTTTTTTAAAATTAATTTTAATTTTATAGAAGATCAATTCATAGTACATTTTGTAGCTTTGAGTATTTTTTACTTTTGTTTTGAATGCAACACTATATAGATATGGGGAATATTTATTAAAAAAAATCATTAAAACAAATTTTGTTGCAAAAATAATAAAGAATAAAAAAATAGCAAATCTGAATCTGTATTTCAGACTCGATAAACAATCCTGCAGCATACAAACTGAACACTACAGCTGTTATCTCAATAGGACCTTCTCCCCCCACATCCTGTGCTGGGAGTGTGGGAGTATATATATTCAGGTTTCTACAATTCCTGATTACCAAGTGGGATAGGAGGGAATCATTAAAATAATATTCAGGAGTCCTGTGCTAAGGTGGTCAGGTGTTGGTACATGGACAAGCTCCTCTTCCCTCCATCCCAGTGGTTCAGTGGGAAAGAGGGAATAAGTCAATATTGACCTCTGGACCCCCACTTTTTAGCTAGCCTTTGGCAGAAGTTACTACCCAAAAGGGTTGGGGACCCTGAAAATAAATTGTATTGCAGATTTGAAGTGAAGGATGCACACCTTTAATTAGATTAAATTCTGTGGTGTTTTCATCTTAGATGTGTGGCAACATCATGGTAGAATTTAAACAAAATGTAGAGGGAAAGAGGATACACATATAATACCATGCACAGTGGTTAATTAAAAATAAGGAATAACACTGCAACCTAAAGTGTGTGCATCCTCTTTCTCTCTATGTTTAGCTTGGACCCAAAATTAAAGCAATTCCTACCTAACTTACCATGGAGTGGGGGCCCTATCATTCAAAACTAAAGTGAAGGCCAATACTAAGACCCTTCACTGCAAATTTTAGTGGGAAAAACAATTTAAGAGGACCTTCAGCCTTCTTTTGTTTGCAGTGGTGGCTGAATCAAGACCCCCTCCCTTTGAACTATGGCAGATCAAGAAAGAAGAAGATGGCCTTCACAATAGTTAGGGGGTGCAGGTCCTATCTCAGATCCCTCACAGCATAAGCAGGTAGGTGTGGGGGTCTTAGGTTAGGGATACCATTTTTAGTTTAAGTGATTGGCCCCCCCTCTACCTTGTGTTAAGTTAGGGAGTGGGGGTCCTTAGATAGGGATCAGTTTATTTTAGGGCATCCAACCCTATTCATGTATCTATGGGACAATCTGCAATTCTTAAAATTTCAAACATTATTATCTGCGTGAAAGAGATGACTAACAAATTGTGTGTTTGCAGACATACAGACAGTACTATAAAAAGAAAGATGTAATACCAATCTGAACTAATCTACCTTATCTTCTGGGGAATCAGCAGTATACTGCACTGTACTGTAGATGTTAAAATCCAAAATCAAGGATCAGGGCAAGCAGAATCCAAAGACAAGCCAAAGGCAAGGACAGATACTCCTTAGTTTATGTAATGCTGTATAGCGGGTGGAATGTTCAGGACCTCCACCAGGAGGGTGGAATTACCTGCAACATGCTGGATCTTTATTATGGGGTATGGTAGGATAGATCCTTTTATAGCTCATTTTAAGAGTGCTGGATACAGGGTCTGTATAGCTACTGGGTAGAAATATACCTCACCAGGAGCATAGTGGACTCAGGTGTCTCAAGTGATCTGGTCTTGATGGCCCAACATAGGGACTTGAAGTGGTGAGGCTAGGACCCCAGGGTAGAGACCTCCCATATTCCCATATGCTGGAAGCAGGATTCCCATAAAGTGACCCCCCCCCCAAACAAATGGGTGCCCCATCATGAATCCTCTTTAGACAAACCACTAGGAACTGATATGTTATAGCCCTGTGGGTAACTATATATGTATTGTATGGCTCTAAGCAAGATTCATTGGTGCCCATTTTGCTTATCACATTAAATACATGTGATGAGTATACTCCTTCATATTAAGAAAGGCCTACCCACTTGAGATTTTTACATATATGTAGCTTGGTTAAATATATAGTGTTGTTATTTAAAGGTATTGCATAGGCCCTTTTACTGACCCCAGTAATAATACAGTAATACAGATGAAGATCAGGCCTTGCAAAAATTTGATATTTATGAACATTAAGTATATTTAACACCACTGCCAACCTCAAACTATTGCTGCAAAGGAGGACAGGGTATTAAAGATGTCTCCTAATATGTATGCAATGTTTATAAACTATATAATTTACAAGCATATTAACAATTAACAGCCAAGGGGTGTGCAGAGTCCCCTTTATAAGGGGTTGCTAGTGAAATAATATCACATTTTGCATCACCATGTGCTGCTCGGTGTGGTGACATCACTGCCCACATCACCATGTCATGTGTGATGTAACGATATCCTTGTCACACATCATTACTTTATGCACGATGTAATGACACCAAGGCTGTCCCTTTCCACACATTAGGGTGTGTCTGGTACCCCCTGTGCACACACTTATGAACACAGCATAAAGAGCATATTGTGTTATATGCACATTATTTCAGAGGGTTTAGGGCTCCTTTATTGAGGGACTCAATACTTTCTCAAATAAAAAAAGGGGCACCAACATTTCTTAAAACAAAAGAGCGAGGTTGTGCAATTTCCAGATTTTTGTAGAGAGGCTCTATCAGTACTATACCCTTCAGCTATCTTTTGGCTTCACATATATACAAAGCATTATTGCATGGAGTGATTATTTTAACATGGTGCTGTAGGGCTACTAACCAACAAAATCAACCTCTATTGTTTGGTCTGCCTTACTTAAAAAATATATTCCCTTTGTGGTCCCTTTAAATGTGCCCTGGCTAAATCTGCACTATGGACTGTTTGATTAATGGAAAGAGTTAATTCAGTACCGACGTGGTTCTCTGCATTTTTGTGAACTCCAGTATTTCTGTAAGACTTTGAATTCAAATACTCTCTTTTCCAAATAAACAATTGAAATTGAAGACAATTTATGAAATATCTTTTCTAGAATAGTATACAAAGGATTGCATTACACTGCAGTACATACTGCTTCATAATTTTTATTTGGGATAAACCACCATCACCAAATAAATCTGTTTTAATTTAACTAAATAAAGGAGCCACCAGTAAACACAAAAGCTGTCACTACAGCAGATGTATTGTGGCTGCTTTTTGGAATCATCAAGCAATGAAGTTCTCAAAAATGATAGTTTTCGCCAGTTTTAGATTTTCTTTGTAGCATATTTGATAAGTTTACAGCTTTATAAATACTTTCCATTTCAGTTCAGAAATCAGGCAGCATTATCTACAGCTGATGATCTGTTTTGTTCACAGACGGTGATGGCACATGGTTGCTACCTCACAGATGAAGAACTCTGTATTTTTAGACACAAGGGATCTGCCCTATCACACTGCCCTAATTCAAATATTTCGTAAGCACAATTATCTTTGTTTGTTCTTAATCTATCATTTCAAAGTACAGCCCAATCATACAAAATAGATGTTGAAATGTTATTTCAAAAAAGAAAATACTTGAAGGGGAATGAAAGCCTTGCTCACTAAGTTCACATAGCATTCCTTATCCTTGCTGCTTTTCAACAAAAGGTCTTCCAACACAGGAGCATTGGTGGATTAGCTTCTAACACCTTCACTCTCTCCCTATCTTACTATACTTGTACTGAAAAGACCCACTTCCCGAAAACCAGCAGCAATGCACAGATGACATCTTAAGGCTCCCGTGTATGCATTCATAATAAAAATGTAGCACTTCACGTCGTAGACCTATTCACTTGCATCCATTTTAGTTTTTGTTTTTGTTCTTATGTGAAGAACTAATGTATCAGAACTATTCTACACCTAAATAATATACTTTTATATTATGAATAATTGTAGATAAAAATTAGGATTTTTAGAAACATAGATTGTGTGTGTGTGTGTATATATATATATATATATATATATATATATATATATATATATATTTAGTAACTGTAAATACACTTTTATATTTTTGGTTGTTACTGTTGTTTTAACTGTTTAAAACCTGATTGCCACTAGACCAGGTTTCATGTAGAATGATGTACAGATCATTCTAAATTTTAGAGCTGGATCCCGATTGGTTCAAGATGTTACCTGGTAGAGATCAATAAACATTCAAGGAGAAAGGTTGGGGCCTACTGTGCTTACAATTTTGTCTGCATATTAGTAGTACCCTGTACCCTATGCCTTCCTTGCAGATTCTCTTTCTTTGTCTGCGTTTCTGTTTTTTATTGCCATCTATCCAAGAAGGCTGCAATTTCCTTGGGATTAGTGTTATAGTTAAATATAATGATTCAGTCATAGCTGGGAACCTCTAGGGGCCTTATCCTCCAAAGCACTCCTGTGTTCAGGATCGCATCATCATCATAGGGGAAAGGCTACACTAAATAACAATTGAGTTGTACAGTATATTGTATTTCTTACATATTATGGTTTCTCATGGACCTTTGTATAAAGTAAAACTTTGATTTTCATGTAACCAAAAGCATGATTTCTCTGGTGGTAAACTATACCTGAAACGGACATATTATTGTGTATGTACAAAGGAATACATGAACAGTAGCAATCAACAGAGGTCTAGGAAGCCATAGCAACCAATCAGAATTTGGCTTTCATAGTCTATTTCCCTTACACCAGTGAATGTTAAGAGTTGATTAGTTGCTATGGATTACTAGACTATTGGAAAGATTTCCCCTGTTTAATGATGACCTGATTAATTCACCTTATATACGCCTCTAGGAGAAATAATTTCTACAATATCAGTGCTTAATAATATCCCATAATTTATTAATTTCCATAGTGATCAGTAATAAAAAAAGCCCCAAAAATGTAATATAAAGAACTGTTTCTGCTTATTGTTTAGTCATAATATCCATAGGTTTATCAGAAGTTATACCTCTGGAATAGCTGGTTTTGGTTGCGCAAAAGGCATTTTAATCTTCAGATGACTTCAGATGATTTGTTGAAATGGAAATAAAATGTAATTACAATGCCCTTAATTGCTGGTAAAACATCACTATATGAGGAAGGAGGAAGTGACACAAAAAAACACCCTAAAATGTTGTTTTAATCTACACTTGAGCTCTGTGATCATCTTGCCATATGAAATACTAGTATGTATGTATTTATTTGTTTATATAGCGCTACTATATTACACAGCGCTTTTACAGAGATTCATCATTCACTTCAGTCCCTGCCCCATGGAGCTTACAATCTAGTTTCCTTATTCAGTCACACACATAGACAGACACACATATGTATGTTTTTGGATGCATACAGTTAGTAGCCTAGATAAGCTCCCAGTCCTTCCAGGTGTTTTACTGAGATATTATTTGTGTGGATTTATGGTCTGTGTAGCAATATTCACAAATATTTCTGTCTCAGAAAGGTCTACTTCACACAGAGTGACTGACAACATAGCTGTAACATTCTATATACTTCAGCTAGTGTGTCATACTACAACTACAATACATTACTGCATTGTTTAACTAATTTATCACAATGTGTTCTGTCTTTCCTGTTAACACATAACTAAGGTTTCACTAATCAAACCATAGGACACCTGTAAAAACCACTGACTATCTTTACCTTATGTATGTGTATGCTTTAGACCTATTTTTTTAAATTTAAAGAAATGATATTTTACATTGCTTTTTCACTTTGGAATTAAAATTAAGGGCAAAATTTATTAAAACTCGGAAAAGCCATTTGTGTTTTTCCGAGTTTAATAACTCGGGAGAATGATTTGAAGTTTCTCCCGGTAAGATTTGACTCGTGCAATACTTGCCGTGACAAACTTTTTAAATTAAATATATCCATGGAAAGGTAGCTATACTGTATGGCTACCTTTCCATTTATATATTTAATTTAAAAAAGCTTCTCACGGTAAGTATTGCACAATGGAAATCTTGCGATACTTACCAGGAGAAACTTCAAAGCCTTCTCCCAATTAAACTTGAAAAAGCCTGTTTAATAAATTACACCCATATAAGTGTGTTGCAGAAACTGCATTTGACATAGTTTATTCATAGTTTTGAAAAGTATGCAATGGCCGGAAAAAACAGTCTAAAAAATAATTTTCGACTTAGTAAATTTCACCCACAAAGTGTTTAACGTGACGTTTCTACTATTGGACTTTCTGTCTGTTCTTACGTCAGCTGCTGGTTGCTAAATTAATGGACCTTAGCAATCTGAAGGCCACTGAAATGTAAACAAGGGCAAAAATTCAAACAAGAACAAAAGTTCTGAACAACATGATAAATAATTCAATTTAATGCATAAAGTAAAACATGAAGATTAATGGCAAGTTGATTTAAACAACACTAGCTACAAAATACTAAACATTTCTTTCCACTGTAAACAATCACTTTAAGGACTTTATTGACTAAAGCCCAAACAGTCGGGTATAACTAGGAATTTGCATTTGGTCATCACTTCCCCAGGTTCACTTATTGAGCACTTACTCGGCAATGTGACACATAGGCATCTACGATAGTCACGTACTTAGAGAGCTCTTTGCATTACTTTGCATGTGTGCACAAGTTCTTTGGATATTCAGTAAGTGCTGGAGTCATGAGTCACAAATTCTACAAGGTGTAGTGCTTTGAATTCACCTGTTTGACTTGGAGGGTTTCTTCTATAGTGACAAAATGGCGACTGTGACTAAATTTGTCTACAACTTCACCACACTTCACTGGGGGAATGTTACGTTCTGGGTATAGGGAAGTTGGCAGCCTCCGGAACCCCACCAAGGCAAACAAAC
>WMED01022726.1:0-11606 GCA_019650415.1 Pipa parva | reverse complement strand
TACAGTATTACACCAGTGACAAGTCTCCTGGCACTTACAGTATTACACCAGTGACAAGTCACCTGACACTTACAGTATTACACCAGTGACAAGTCACCTGGCACTTACAGTATTACACCAGTGACAAGTCACCTGGCACTTACAGTATTACACCAGTGACAAGTCTCCTGGCATTTACAGAATTACACCAGTGACAAGTCTCCTGGCATTTACAGAATTACACCAGTGACAAGTCTCCTGGCATTTACAGTATTATTTACAGCAGTGACAAGTCTCCTGGCATTTACAGTATTACACCAGTAACAAGTCACCTGGCACTTACAGTATTACACCAGTAACAAGTCACCTGGCACTTACAGTATTACACCAGTGACAAGTCTCCTGGCACTTACAGTATTACACCAGTGACAAGTCTCCTGGCAGTTACTGCTGAAGTATGGCAGCTCAGCATCTATAGTTCTTGGGCTGAAACCCATTCCCCTGAAAAACAACCCCAATAGCGTTTATACTTTTCAACGTCCAGCGTGCTGTGGCATAGGAATAGGGGATGAGGTAGATGGACCAATGAATGTTTAGATGTAGCAGGAGTCCAGGACATTGTTATTTCAGTGACTGGGGCCCCCAGACAATTGTACTGTTTGTCCCAACTCTAGAGCCAAAAGGCTGAAGTAGTATTAAATATAGAAATAATATAGCAATAACTACTACTTGACCAAACCACAGCAACATTTACTCCTCCAGTAAAGGAAATCTTATTTGTCAGTAATGGGGATGGGTCTGTAGCAGCCATTGAAGGATAATACCGTTATTTAACATTGTACAATCCGTCACCCGGATGAGAGAAGGCAGAAGAAAAAAAAAAGAAAATTACCACATAACCGCCCCATACATAGAGATAATTGAGGTCGGCGGCAGCACAGTGGCCGCTCCTCTCCTCAGCCACGCAGTACAGCTGCTTTAGCGCAGCCATGGTGGGTGCAGCGTCTGACAGGGATGGCGGAGCTGTTATTACCACAAATGTCACAATCTCTCCCCACTCCCGACGGGCTCCGACAAGGGACATAAGAGACTGGTCTAAATGCGCGGGGTTTTGTACTTGGCATTTGGTGTTTATTTGACTACTCTCCCCCTCCGTGTTTGTATTGGTAAACGCGCGTTGGCGAGACAGACTGATGTTTAGTGCCAGGAAAAAGCGCATGTTTTCTCTATACTGGGTTGTCCTAAATTTAAAAAAAAAAAAAAAAAAAAAAAAAAAGTCCATTGTACGCATGCGCAGTACGTCACTGCCAGCAGTGAGGCAGTACGTCAGTGGCCAGCTGATTTCTGGCGCGAGGATTCCGATATGGCAAGTGACAAAGTCAGGAGCAAAGTAACTTGTGCATTTAAAATGCACGGCCTCATCCTCCGGCCGTAAGTAGCTGGTTAATCCATGTGACTGCGGTGTCGGTAATGCTAAACAGGTTAAGGAGCGGTGTATTGTTATAGTGAATTAGCATGCTTTGGCTTGACATATCTACACGTGTATATTGTTCTTTTTATGGAAGTCGTGGAATATTGTTCTGGAAGGAAATGCGCTCATTGTGCTTTATAAACGCGAACTGATCCTTTGTTTAAAGGGGGTCATCACACACTTACCTTTATCATTTTGTCATTACATTGTGTAGGCAATCTCACACTGCTTATTTCCACTCACACCACACAGTATTCATACAGTTCTATGTTAAAGGTCCAATTGCCTTACCTTTAATAAGGGATGATCCAGACAGTGCTGTGTCCTTGAAAAATACTAGTTGCTAGTTTACCAGACATAAGAAACAGGGGGCCATGGAAAGCTGGATAGGTTTGGAACGCACAAGTTAAATAATAAAAAAAAAAATGCAAATACCGTATTTGCCGGCGTATAAGACGACCCATAACTTTTCCAGTTAAAATATAGAGTTTGGGATATACTCGCCGTATAAGACTACCCCTCTTCCAATGCAAATCCTGCTTGGATTGGTCAGCTCTCTCTGCCTGCCCAGCCCTCCCTGTCTCCAATATTATCAGAGCACCATCACACTGTGCTGCCCCTACAAGCACTACCCCCTCCTTTTCTCTCTCCTTACCTGTTGCCCAGCTGTCTGTGCTGAGCGCTATAGTGTTTCTTCTCACCAGCAATGATTAAACTTCCTGTCGCTCACAGGAAGTTACATCAATGCTGGGGGAGGAATGCTGTAGCGCTCAGCACAGACAGCCGGGCAATGAAGGAGCTAGGTAAGGAGAGAAAAAAGTGATACCCGGCGTATACGACGACCCCCAACTTTTCACATAATTTTCAGGGGTTAAAACGTAGTCTTATACGCCAGCAAATACAGTAATTAAAAAGTGAAGAACTTTTACCAATTCTGTTAAATACCATTTTCTACAGTATACTAAAAGTTACAAGTAAGGCAAACATTTATCAACACAAATTTAGAACCACATTTTGTAAAGAAACTAAATTTTGCTTTCTGCTTAAAGGTTATATCAATCTAAAAACTGGCAACAAAGAAAGATTCCCATTCATTTAAAGGGGTGATCACACTTAACTGTCAGCATGTGGTGTGCAACAACAATATACACATTGATATATTTTCTTGTGGTAAAGGAGCCTGTTGATGAAAGTAGACATAGTTTTCTATGGTTGCATATTCACATCAGTTGGGACATGTTTCTTGCTGATTTACTGCTGGCAACAAAATGTCATGTGACATTACTTTTTAATTCTCTTTACTTTTTATTTCTCTTTACATTTAATATGTTGTACGCAGTATTCTATGATTGTATGCAAATATATATATATATATATCTACCTTTTAGGCCTGTTCTATGTCTCTTCTTTTCTGTCTTAGAAACCACTTACTGAGTGCTAAATCAACAAGTTCAAGGGCAATTTGAATGCAACTGAAGTCGAGCAGAAGATTATTTTAGACTAACCCATCTTCAACACACTGACATGCTATAAAAGAGGGATGAGAAATGTTTAAGGTTTAGGCTAAAAATAATGTACCAAATGCAAGAAGCTTATTGTACTAGTTAAAAGGTGCACCAGCCCTATAATTATGGAGAATGGTGCCTTTAGGCCAGGGCCATACTTGCTATCTTGTAGATTAGCTCATTTTAATCAGGCTCATTATTGTCCATGGTGTCAAAAAAATAGCCAGTATGAATTACTCCACAGAAAACAATGGACGTTATTTTTCCAGCTCAGCTGCATAACAGCCAGTATGATCCTGGCGATAAAAGTGTACCTGCCAATAGATATCTTTAAAATGTTGGTCTTCCTTTTTCCTATGACCACTGGCCTGATTGGGACTAGACAGCTGCTTAGGGTGAATTTTGTATTATCCATCTCTGCATACTACATAAGGACTGGTGCAAAATAGGCAGAGTAGAAAGTCTTATGACAGCTGTGAAATATATCTAACAGCCCAGGTTTGTGAGACGAATACTTTTCCTGCTGCAGCTCTCTTCCTAGGTATGTATGTGACATTGATCGTCATATATTACCCGGCCCCTCCTGAATTTTGCTGATTTTAACCAACTGTATTTTTTTATTTATTTTTTTTTTCATTCTGCGCATGCAGAGTTGGTTAAGTTTGGCAAACTTTTGGATGGGGACAGGAAGTATGTGCCATTCAACATCACATACAAATATACATACCCAGGAAAAAGCTGCAGTGGGGGAAGTATTCACCTTACAATCCTGGGCTGGGATTCATGAGATGAATACTGAACTAGATGATGAATGATGTATGAAGCCAGTGAAGCAAGTCGGGGAGGAGCTGCGGCACTGGCTTCTCAGTCAGCCAGCGCTGTGAAGGAAGCATCGGGTGCCGGCTAATTACAGCACAGCTCATGTTGTGACTGTAATGAATCGGGTCTATATAAGGTAAGTATTTTAACACTGCTTTTTTATTTTTTTGCTGTAGTTCTCCTTTAAGAAAAAAAAAAAAACTTACTAAAAAAATGCCCCTAGCTTTAAATAGGTATTTTACCTTACTCTGGACCAACAAGGGTAAGCTAAGGGTAAGTTACCTAATTTTTTAATCTGTTGAACCCACTGGTAGATCTTTTTCACCTTACTGACTAGGTAACTGTGCAACACTAGGATAACAAAGATTAACGATGGGTAGAATGGTGATCTGCCAGGAAATGTCTAGTGTGTCAATGCTGTGGTTTATGGAAATATAATTAAAAAAATAAATGGGTAGGACTGCACTCTGTAGTTGATATATATTCAACAGTAGTGCCAGCCGCTGGATGTTTGGCAACGTCAACCATAACCAATAAAAAAATGAAATGTAAGTCATATTTTGTGATTTCATCACATAAGTAACCATTTTAAAGTGCTATATTATGACCACTGCAATTTTCCTTCAGTATGCATTTCACCTTTTACTTTACAATTTTATTTTCTCTCTTAGAGAGGCCAGTAAATTTCTGTGTGACATTTTGAGATCTGTGAATGAATTGGAACTTGAAGATGTGATTGATAATATAATAGATGCTGTTGAGAAGCAGCCATGTAAGTATTATGTTTTAACCTTTCATTAAATTGCACAGAGAAAGTAAAGCAAAATGCTTTATTTTATTAAAAGAGAACTGTAGACACAAACTGTGTTTTTCAGTTTGTATTATTATTACGTATGAAACATTTTACCAATATCTTTTTGGTTATTTGGTTTACCTTTCCTTCAGTTACTGAGTTATATATATGTATTTTTTTTTAAATGTACCTTTAAACAGCATTTCTCTCTGTCATCTTCCCTGTCATCCTACCTTTTCTGTCCTGGGTCAGGGGATGATGATTGGCATTATAGCTACTCCAATCAGATTCCTGCTAGATTGTGAATTAAGGTATCTGATTGAAGGGGCTATAATGTCAATCATTAATTAGCCCTTCCCACCCGACACTAAGGAAAGAAAAGTCAGACTGACAGGGAAGATGACAGAGAGAAATGCTGTTTAAAGGTACATTTTCTTAAAATACATATATATTCACAAAAATTTTATTTCATTAGTACAACCTGAATTAGTATTAGTTTTGAGGTGACAGGTGCACTTTAACCCAGAAAGTAATGTTTAAAGAATATTATAAATGTTGGTGAGTGGGCTAAAATAAAAAACAATTGCTATCATCTGTTTTATTTTTTTCAGTGTCCTCTAATATGATTGAGAAGTCTACAGTGGAAGCAGCTGTACAGGAATGTAGTCAGTCTTGTGATGAAACAATGTAAGATTTAAATATTACCTTTATTTTACAGCGTTAAAAACAGTGAATTGGATAAAATTAATAATTCAGCTTAGATTGATCTTAAGGCTAGGTTCACACTAGTATATTATGCTCAGCGTATAATATGCTAGTGTAAAAAAAAAAAAAATACACAGAGTGTATTTTATTTTTGTACTTACCAATGACAGTGAGAACACTCCCTCTGTGTTCACATCACTTCCTGTATAGTCGCATTTTGGGTGCAGCGTATAATACGCAGGCCAAAATGCGACACACGGTATTCCTGACCCAGCATATGCGCATTATACGCTAGTGTGTCCGGAACTAGGTAAGTACTATCGGCTTTCATTGAGCCAGGTTTTTTTTTTCCACACTAGTGTATTATGTGCTGCTAATAATACACTAGTGTAAACCTAGCCTTAAGCAGTACACCTACAAAAACGCTGCTACTGTGTCATTCCAACAGATTCTCTGCTGTGAAACAAATATTAGGATAGGGCTCTACTATGTTTTTTTGCAGCACAAGCCCCATTTCACTTGCTATTGCGTCCACTTGCACTCCTGTCAGCTGGCATTTTACTGCAAAAAATTGGTTGCTTTCCTGCTGTTAAATGCCTGTTGACATAAATAGTTGCCAGTGGCCATAAAGTTTTTCTTTGGTTTGTTAATCAGCTAGCCAACATCTCATATACTTTGAACAATTGTTAATCAAAGAAACTGATGTGAGTGGCCAGTTTTAAAGATGCTTTTTCCTACAATATGTCTCTGACATGTATTTTTTTGCTCTTAATTTTAGTGAACATATTTTCAACATTATTGGAGCATTTGACATACCACGATATGTCTACAATTCAGAAAGAAAGAAGTTCCTTCCGTAAGTTAAACATCAGTTATATTTGTACACTTTGAAAGGTTTTGTATGATAGAAAAAATTGTTTTAAATCCTGATTCTTCACCTTCATGCAGCATCTTTACAGGTGAATGTCTTATTATTTTTTTGTGTTTTGTTCTCTCTGCTAGCTGCAGCTAAATTGGGCTTGCTGGGGAACTTCACAAATATGTATTTTTCCATAGAAAACAATAAGACTAGGAGGTTGTTTGTTTAGTTTAAAGATTAAAGATTTGATTTTGGCAACCAAAATTTGTATTTAAATTACAAATCAGGAATTCAACTTCAAAGCAGGGGTGGGCGATATTGCTGAAAAATGATATCTCGATATTTTCAATAATTTCGGGGATAACGATAATAGACAATATTTTGCATTATTTAAAAAGAAGCACACGACCAAAACAAAGCGTCCCGATGTCCCAAGGTGACAGGAACCGCAGACAAAGACAAACACAACTGTGCAACCACCAAAGTGAAAAACCGGACCAGAGCACCCGCCAAATGCTCACCAGAACAACACAGAGCGCAAACACCAAGCACAAATGCAGGCCACAATCTGGTGCAGAATGCCACCCCAGGCACACCCCAACTTCAAACACACACCACAGATTCATTCACAATGCAGAGAGAGAGAGACCTCCACAGTGCAACCAAACCTCAATATACATTCCAATCAAATAAAACATTGCACTCACAAACACCAGAAGGCAAACGAGCCCCGCACAATCACTCACAGGCCAGAACAGCAGTAGTCTAAGAGTGTATAAAACTACACTGACCTGCACATGATTACACAAGGTCCATCCACCCTCCGATGCCTGCGAGCACAATATTCCATCCAATCGGAACACATATGAAACTTGGCTACACCATGGAAGTCTTCCTCTCCCTCTCAGCACCACGAACTGATCCGCGATACACATCCGAAGTCGGGGCACACCTGAAGTGACGCCCCACACCAGACCGCGACCCGCACCTACACCCAAGGCCCACACCCCATGTTGTTCTGGCGAGCATCCAGCAAACACTCCAGTCCAGTTCCCCATTGCGGCATCCGCACAGCCACATCCACCATCATCTGCAACCCCTGTCACCCTGGGACACCCCACTCCAATTGCATGCCTCCCTGGAACGCCCGGTCCCCCACGCTCTGACATCCAGCTGCACCGACAAAGCACCACTAGGTTTGCGCCCCCTCCACAGACAGATGTTCCGATGTTCCATCCGCGCCTGAACCTCCTGCTGTCTGCCACCTACCGGAAGTCTCTGCAGCAGCCTATAGACGTGCGGTGCCGCTTGATAGTGACAGGTAGCCTATCGATAACAGCCTGATTGCGATATTATCTTATACAATATATATTGCACACCCCTACTTTAAAGTGAGCAATTTTACTATGTAAAAATAACTGACATGCTAATTTAAATAGGATTTTATTCTTTTTCTGGTGTTGCTGGTCTTTTAATAACTTTTGGTTATGCATTGTCCACTTATGTGTTCTACAGTTTGAAAATGACCAATCTTCCATCTCCCAATCTTTTCGGAAGTGCAAGAGATAAAGCTGAGCTATTTCGAGAACGTTACACTATTTTGCAGCAGGTAAAGTACTTCTCTCTGTATTTCTGGTTAACTTTACATATTTTTTTCCCAAATAACTAACCTATATAAAAATCTTTGTTTACATAGCCTTTTCTTTTGGAACATCCACTGAATAAATTAAATATCAAATGCAAATTATTCTCTTGTCTGTATGTCAATAAAAGCTTGTGTGTTTGGTGAATGCATAACATACATACTTTACAGTTGTAGATGTACTTTTACATGTATAGCATCGAATGGAAACTAGTTTCACACCTTTATACTTCCATTCCCCAGCAGATAGAAATCAATTTATTGCCACAGACAAATACCACAGTGAAAAATGCTTAGGTGACACTGCCTTAATACAAAGAAGTTTAATTATTTAACTTACTGTGCTTTAGATAGCTTTTCTTCTCTTTCCACTGCATTCTCCTACTGAAATCTATTTTAGGGCATTAGCCATCAGAGTGTAATTTGTACAAACTTGAGCATTTGGTTAAGCCCCCTGCTGTCTGTTCTCAATTCCCTTTGCAATGCAGACGACTCTGGCTGCATAAATGTAAGCATGATAGCTTACTAAAGGGGTTTTAAAGTTAAAGGGGAACTATAGTTAAAATACATCTTTATATATGCAGTACTATACCTTAGTGAGAAGTGTTTCTTCCCAGTTGTTTTCTCATGTGATGCAGAATGGTTGAGTTGGCAGCACTGATAAACTTCTGTACCAGGAAATGTGTGTGTCATCTGTACTGTCCAGTTTTCCATGAAAAGGTACCCTACTTAATACTTAGCAGATGAGCACAAGTTACCTTTCCCTCTGTAATCTCCTGTAAACAGGCTTAATTTATGCGGTCAAAAGGATAGCATACTAGTTGACTAATAGCAGTCAGGCAGCTGTTTCTTCAACGTGTTGCCTATGTTGCAGAACAGAAAGAGCAGGGGGAGGAAAATGTCAGCTCTCAGGAAACTAATTAAGGGAACAAACGACAAGTATTGTTACTTCCCTAAATGTTTTTTTTTTAACTATTTGTTCCAGCAATTGGCTTAGTATAAAGGAGTTTTATATGTATGTGTGCAGTTATATCAGCACTATTGTGTCCCTTTAAGCAAAGGCTGGCTGCCATTTATAGCATGACATCCAGACTACGACTTTAGCTCCCTTTTAAGGTCCTCAGTCACCTTAGTGTGCCCCAGTGGGCAGGGTTCCCAGGTTATTTCATCGTGCGAGACTACCCATCATTTCTTTTTTAATTGTGTATTTGCATTTACATGTGTATTTTTTTCTTAGATTTAAAAATACATCAAAATCCTGAAAACTTAGTTAAGCAGTTGAGCATTCTGGGTGGGATGTCTATAAAATAAATGTAGGTTTTGCAGAGAATTTAATTTTAAGACAAAAGATTTGTTTTTATAAGCTTTATAATTTGGGATAAATTGGCATTGTTAACAGTGATTTATTTTCCCTGACCTTCCAGAGAACCCATAGACACGAGCTCTTTACTCCTCCTGTCATAGGAGCACATCCTGATGAAAGCAGAAGTAAATTTCAGGTACGTTATGGTGGAAAAATGAAATATTTTTTTGTGTAGTCAGTAGAGTATGTATTTGAACAAATTAATAGTAAAGTCTTTTGTCTCTAAAATACATTTAATTTTATTTAATGCTCAGCTTAAAACAGTGGAAACGCTTTTAGGCAGTACGGCTAAAGTGGGCGAAGTAATCATCCTGGGGATGATAACTCAGCTAAAGGAGGTAGGTTCTTTGCATTCATTTTCTGGTGTAATGAGAGTTGGTTAAGCATCATTTCTAATATGGTCACATTTACCATGGTAAATTAAGGATGCATATCCTTTAGAGACCTAAAAGCATATACATTGATTCTAATAACCATTATGTGTAGTTAAGAGGGGGTTTCCTGTTCTAACGTGATGTGTTTAAACATAATAATGTTGTTCCTTCTGACCCAAGGGAAAGTTTTTCTTGGAAGATCCCACTGGAACAGTACAGCTTGATCTGAGCAAAGCAATATCCTTTTGATTCTCTTTCCTGTTTTCTGTTTATTTGATAGCATTCCCAGAACCTTCTTAGGTTTTAAGCATACTGCCAAATAGCTGAAAAAAAGATACAGGTTGATGGCACATGTCTGAGCAGTCAGCCAACTAACTGTAACATTGTTACAAGTTGCAAAAGTCTAAAAACAGACTATTTCACAATTGTGGCAATATTAGCATTATAGGTGCTGCAGGGTCCGCATGGTGTCCTTTTCCCTATAACAAGGGAAGAAAGTGGCCTGTGCCTCTGGTATTTTTCTTTTTTTGAATGTAAAAGAGATGCAAAGGAATTGACTGTTAATTTGGCTACCTATGGACCCACCTCTCTAACAGACTTTAAATGATAAAATTATGGTTTTGTTATTGTGTTTAGAATTGTAAAATGAAATCTACAAGTTTCTTTAACTCTATCGCACCAGTTCCATAGCGGCTTGTATACAGAATCGTGTTTTGTTTTAGCAGAAGGTAAATATTTTATTCTAATATTTAAACTTGTTGCCATATTTTTTTTTCTAGTTCCAACTTTTAATAATGTTTTTTGACAGGTTGGTATGAAGATAAAATATTTCACATCAATGCTTTTGGCTTTCCCCCAACTGAGCCTTCCAGTGCTACAAGGCAAGTTGTATAATTATTTATTACTAGGTTTCATTACTGACTAGATTTCTCAAGATTCTATGTCAAATAAAGGGAAGATACACAGGGCTATCAAATTTACATGTTAAAATACTGCATTGGGCTTAATTCGTAATGTTTTCTCTTTAATAATAAGGGTGTTTTGTACATCCTCTGTAAACATTTTTTCTTACCCAATCTCAAACAGTAACCATTAATTCTAAATCCACACCCTTTAACCATTATAATGAAATAGATATAAAGCCCCCAACTACATTTTCATCTTGGGATGTGTTTGCAAGCTATAAATGGTAGTTCATTTCAGAGCTTAAAAAATGTTTACCGCTGTTCAGACTGGTTTCCATTCTTTTTGATTCCAGAATATGTACAACACTTTGTGATTACACAACACACTGAAACCCATTGTAAAGTAGTGATGCCCTGATACCTAATTCCAGTAACACTAGTTATAATGTACCCAAATAGCTCAAATTTGTGCTGGAGAGGAAAAGGGAACCCTGTTGTATCTCCTCTGGGGCTGTAGAGTTATTAAAGGAGAACTGGACAAATCTTTAACCCTAATCACACAGATCAATAATGTTTCTTCATCTAATCTTCAGAACTGATACTACTGGGGATATATGAAGGAATACAACCACATCCTGTCAATTTCATTCTTAAAAACCCTTCATAGTAGGCAAAATATTGGTCCTGACAGCATGGAAAGCAGACAACATGTAATCACTTACCACGTTGTCTTCTACAATAATGCTACTTAATCCAGGTTTTGATTAGGAACCTTAGTAGACAGGGACCGTAAAACTGGGGCAGTGGGTTTTTTTGAGACCAAAAGCAGTCATTGTAGCTAGCATTAATAGACGAGATTTATTAGCAGTTGTGTAATGAAATCGGTCATTGGTATATAGTCTATTTCACTGCCTTGCATAATTTGACAGGTCATAGAGCCGTGGAACTTAGTTTAAGTATTTGTAAAAAAATTCTTTAGTGCTTAGTAAAGCAGGCAAAATGGCAACACTTGTATTTGTGGGTGATTAAAGTTTTTATTAGCAGTATAAGTTAGAAAAGGTCTTCGAAGGGAAGCATTATTTGTTGTAGCACATGTTGAGCAAAGGAATATTTCTTAACTTTACAGGTAGATTTAGAGCAGAGGTCCCCAACCTTTTTTGCACCAGGGACCGGCTGTAAGCAAGACCAATT
>WMED01022725.1:841-11606 GCA_019650415.1 Pipa parva | reverse complement strand
GTCAGTTTTGGGTCCTCTTCTCTTCAACATATTTATAAATGACCTTGCTGAGGGACTGCAGCAACCTGGAATTGCTGAGAGAGCTTTGTCTCTCTACAGCGCTTGCCGGCGATTAGCAGGCAGACTGCAATGAGCTGTGCTTGCATGTGAGCATCGCTCGTTATAGTCAAAGAGCAAGATGTGGCCATCAAAAGAGCCACATCTGTCTCAAGAGCCATAGGTTGCTGACCCCTGGCATAGTCAAATCTCAATTTTTGCAGATGATACTAAACTTTGTAAAGTAGTTAATACAAAGGAGGAGAGTACTTTATTACAGAGGGATCTAGATACGCTGGAAGCTTGGGTAGGAAAGTGGCAAATGATGCTTAACACTAATAAATGTAAGGATATGCATATGTGAGGCAGAAATGCATGTCTAGATTATTTTCTACATGGGAAAAACAGACATGGAAAAAGATTTAGGAATTCTAGTTAACAATAAACTTATTTGTACCAACCAGTGCCAAGTGGCAGCTGCCAAAGCAAATAGGATCATGGGATGCATCAAGAGAGGCATAAGCCAAAAAACAGAACCACTCAGGATGAAAATTCTGTGAAGAAAGCGCAAAAATAAACGCACACAATAGTGCTTGAATCTGTATAATAAATGTATAGATGAGGAAACTTCCCAAACGTCCCCAAAAAACAGTGTGAATAATGAAATCACACCAAAAACAAGTGAACAGGTGAACATAAATTCTCAATATCTGCTCACCAGATGTACCAATTATATGTGCCTTCAGAAGCTGTAATTTTGTGGGCTCACCGGCCTCTCAGCAACACCAAGATCACCAAATACTGTTGGCTCCTTTATCACAAAAGTCTCCTCCGTCTTCTGGCTCTCTCTGCTGTAGAGCTTAGCACTCTGGTCAATCCCCAAATCCGCTTCAGAGACAAGAGACTGGATCCTATTATCTCCCTTATAACAGGTGATTTTCTTACAGCCTGGTTTTTATATGGTTTCTTCCTTTACTCAAGCATAGATTATGTACCAGTTTTTCAAGTATCGACAAAAGACACGCTGTGATGAGAAGACAAGGATTTGTCCGACCAAGGGTGGCAAGCAGACCTACAAACTCATGAAGAGTTGACTGATGGAAGATGCTTTCTTAAGATCATGTGCATCTGTACCCTGTCCTTGTCACCCATCCAAAAACATACATTTGTGTCACTCTGTGTGTGTGTGTGGCAGAATGGGGAAATTAGATTGTAAGCTTTATGGGGCAGGGACTGAAGTGAATGCTGTAAAGCACTGCGTAATATATCAGCGCTGTATAAATGAATAAATATAAATACATA
Organism: Pipa parva; assembly: GCA_019650415.1. Taxonomy (NCBI): domain Eukaryota; kingdom Metazoa; phylum Chordata; class Amphibia; order Anura; family Pipidae; genus Pipa; species Pipa parva. The sequence goes on along the minus strand of WMED01022725.1, from coordinate 10,268 downwards.
CAGAAACTACGACTTGTCCCTCTTCTGTTAATACATCAAAAGACATTTATTCATACAGACGCCATGACTTGCAGGGTTTCTCCTAGAGATTATTGGCCTTATTGACTAAACGCCGAATAGTCGTGTACATCACTGCATTTGATTGTCAATTCCCCATGTTTTCTTATTGAGGCTTTTAAGAACCTTTTCTGGTGCAGATCTGGGTTTCTACATCTAAACCAATTTTACATGTTATTCTCACACAATGCCTAAGAAACCTTTACATAAGCTTGACTAGTAAAACTGCTTAATAGTAAGTACACTTGCATTGCTCCGATCTGCAAAATATCCCAGCATAAAACGGCAGATCCCTTGCGTTCAACTCATGTACACATTGGTATTTCTGTATGAACCTAACGCTGGACACTTCCAAAATGCTGTCACTTCAGAAGTCACACAGACCATCCAGTAAAAACAGGTAGGTTTCATACTAGCTCATATATTAGTCTTCTTAAAGTGCCCCTTTAAAAAGGTACTGTATTTTTTAAAGGGATTCATTATTCGTAACTTACTATTCACGTGCCATATCGAGCGCTTTTCCCAAGTCTGTATTATAAATGTATTGTTATAATATTATGTAACCTAGCAGTGCTACCTACTGTGTAAGTTAGCATCATTTCACATTTCTAATGGTTCTGTATTTAGCCTTGGAAGACTTTTTTCTCCACGGCAGAGAAACAGATGAAAGCATGCTGGGATATATCAGGGGAGCATGCTGGGATATATCAGGGGAGCATGCCAGAATATTTTCTTTAACTGGTTCTTTACTAACCTCTTGTGGTACATTTCTGCATCTCCCCTTAAACCAGTCTATTTTACTTCAGTGGATATAGTTCCAAATGGCCAATAAAAACAGTCAGGCAACAGATCTGCAAATTGAATATGATTTATTCCCTTTAAAAAAAAAACAGGTTCAAAATAATATCCGTCATTTGTAGGAAAATAAAACTGCAAGTGTGAAGTAATTCCCATTTCTAATCCCCCCAAATTTTGCTAAACAGCCTCAACAATGAGAAAGGGTTACCACTCTGACTCACAGCAGGCTGGTAAGCACTCCCTGTGTATTCATGTAAATGCATTAGAATCCCTTTTTGGTGCACGATCTGAAGTTTAAAGTGTAGTAATCACTTTGTATCGGAAAACCATTTAATATTCCAATAGAAAACAAAGGTAGGATTTTGCAATACCTTTACAAAAGCAGCCACCATATTTATGATCTTGAGAGCTACAATATTTAGTAGTCTTCAGATCAGTTAGGTCACATAACGGTCATCTTAAAACTCTTGAGCCCCTAGATTAGTCTGGACTGGATTTCACTTCCATTCTGGAACCAGAACACAAACCTTCATTGGTCGTAAAAAGGTCTAACATCCAGTTCTACACAGCTGACTTTTTATTACACTGTTGCAATGTCCTAAACGAAGATTAAAACGAACACTTGTGCTTTGTACATTGGTTAAAAATCAAGTGCTAGTGCTTAAAGATGTAAACAATACAAAATTGGTTCGAAATCGAGTATGTCATAGTAAAATAGTGAAAAAGTGTACTAAACTGACAATAGGAAAAAAACTTAAATCACCAAAAGGTTATCGTATATTTCCTACCTTATCTACTCTCATTAACAAACCCTAATTTGTATTCTCATAATACCGTCCCTCTTTGTCAGTGTATTTGTGTCCATTATATGAAAATATTTATATATTGCTACCTAGAGCACATAATTTAGCATTTTTTTATTAAGTATAATCAGTAAGTACTAAAAGGATAGAGACTAACAGTCTAAAGCAGCGGTTCTCGACCTGGGGGTCAAATGACCCTCTCACAGGGGTCGCCGAACACGCTGCTCCACTACCTAACTCCGGTAGTGAGCGCAGGCCCTTCTATATAGGGGTGCCTGTGTGGTGACGTCACCACGTGATGTGCGACGCTGTGATGTCACCAAGCACAAACCAGCACGATGACGTCATCACTGGGGGGTCAAGGATCCAGGTAGGTTGAGAACCACTGGTCTAAAACATACTTATGTCGTCATCATCAGGACAATGAATAGTGTTAGGAATGTTTCAAGTGTAAAAGTGCCAAATTCAGTAAAAACACAACTGTGCTATGCTATCCTGGTTTCTGTTCGCAAGGTCCAAAATTTAACCAATGATCCGGACAACTGTGCAGTGTGATGCATTGTCCGTTTAGGGGTGATTTCTACAAATTCCTCTTTTCCGTTCTGTAGTTGTATATCGATCAGGCGTAAGTGACGTCCTTGGAGTGCAGAAGAGGTTCTTGCTCGCTTGGTTCAGAGGGTCTCCCTCGATATCTGAAAACCTGACATAAAATCTGTGGTCCAGTAAAGGAGAAATGATCAATTTAAAGGGGAACTATAGTCAGATTACATCTTTACAAATGCAGTACTATACATTTGTGAGAAGTGTTTCTCCCCAGTAGTTGTTTCATCTGAAGCAGAATGATTGAGTAGGCAGCACTGATAAACTCCCACACCAGGAAATGAGTGTGTGACGTGTACTGGCCAGTTTTCCATGAAAAGGTTCCCTCCCCCCGGACATTTTTATCCTACTCACTACTTAGCACGTGCACAAGTCAGCTTTCCCTCTGTAATCTCCTGCATTCCAACTTATTTATGCGGCCAAAAGGTCAGCACACTACTTAACCAATAGCAGTCAGGCAGCTTTTTCTTCTCATGTTGCCTGACTTGCAGAACAAAAAGAGGAGGGGGAGCAGGGGGAGTAAAATGTCAGCTCTCAGGGAAACTAATTAATGGAAACAAACAGCAAGTATTATTTCTTCCCTAAACTTTTTTTTAACTATTTCTGTCAGCAATTGGCTTAATATAAAGGAGTTTTATATGTATGTGTGCAATTATATTGGCACTATAGTGATCCTTTAAGGCCTAGCAGGGCAGTAGTTGGTTGGTCAGTACCCAGATGTCCTTATGTGGCAGGCTACTTTGCTAAGCTGGTTTGGTTCGCTGCCCCCCCCTGTACCCCACTATTAGTGGCTTTGTGCAGAAACCTGTACACTTAAAGCAATTTCGCTAAACTATACTTATTATTCCAACAATTAAACAGGAGCAGGGCTTATCTGTCTGTGCATATACATACATATGATAAAAACTCAGAACCACTCAACCACATATAAAAAGGAGAATTTACAGTTTTTGAAATGGCATTACCCTCCCTTTCAATCCCTACCCGCACATGAGGAAGGCAGGGAAATGTCATTCCTGGAACATTGTTAATTTAGTCATTCTGCTCGTAGAAATGGAGTAAGACCGGTTTTTAGCACCTATGAGAGATTAAACAAAGAGTAGACTGACAGTTGCTTATGAGAGAGAGCAGCAAGAGTAACTAGCAATTGGCTGAACAAGAACTCTCCCACAGTGTCTTACAGGGGTATTAGATTACATTTTTTTAAGAATTTTGTTTTCTTTTAAAAAAACTTACTTATATAAAGTCCATTCCAAATTTACTGATTAAAGGACTTCTTACACACTGTCACAAAAACCATAACCAACAAGAGGGATTCTTATATACATATCACAATTTCTCTAAGTGCTTATTTATCTAGATGTGTAGTAAGGTCTCGGAAGCTGCTACATTAGTAAATCCCAGAATGCTATCTATTTGTAAGAATACACAGATTAATGCAGACCTGGGCACTGTATGGCCAGTGGGCTACATCTGGCCCTCTAACTATCTCTGGCAGGCCGACATGAGCCTTCGAAAACAGGGGTGTGTGGCCAATTGCCATAGGTGCCGGCAAGTTAAGTACATTACTCTGGCCCTCTAACACCATTCCAGTTTCTCATGTGGCCCCATGGGAAAATTACTTGCCCACTCCTGGATTAAAGGATACAATGAAGTCCAAACATACAGTTCCTAGGCTCCCGGTAAGCCAGGGTAAATGATGTAATGCATAGGCTCCTTCTGATTGGCCATCATCTGGATTCTTCAGAAGAACGCTAGCTCCATAGGTAAGGTTTCCCAACATGACTAATAGAAACAGGGTCATTGCAAGGCCTTCTGTTGATTTTCTTCTGTACTGTAGGATACAAAATTATATCAACTTTATAGACGCTGTGTCAAAACAGACAATACAAGGACTGCAGGCTAAAAAGATGCAAACCCAAGAAGCACGGTCACAATCCCATATGCTTTATTTAAAGCACTCACAAAACAGATCAACTATCAATAATATGTTCACAAAGCCCTAGTAAAGGACCAGTGACATAATCCATTTGGTTGGGCACAGCAGTCATTCAAATATAGCATTTGTAAACGGATAGCAGCCATGTTGTTAAACAGGCCTCACTCAGTCTCATTGGTTTATATGAAGGTTTAGATAATACATATACAAGAAGTGCCCTGAAATCTGATTTGTTAACATCTTACCTTATAGACACAATTAAAACTTTTTGGAAGCACAGATTAGATATATAGAAGCTATAAATGCATTCTTATTTTCTGGTGTGTTAATGTCCTTTAAAGGAGAATTAAAGTCTTTAAAAAACGCCTGCTTGTAGGCTAACTAATTTTTCCCCCCTCTGCTCCCATTGGGAGCATCTGTCTGCATGTATTTTGTGAATACGTTTGCTGGCAATACTGCAGTGAATGAATGACAGGTGATAATACCCTTGGCTTCTAGCAGAGCAGAGGTGAAATAAATGTAATAGCAGAATATCTCCCAAATGATATGGCAGTTACTTACATTGGTCACAATCTGAGGTATTCTGCCGAATAAGTAGAACAGGGTGGACATTAAACCAATGGCAAACCCAACTTTCTCTTGGGTGGAATAGTCCTATCACACACAATGAAGATACAAATAAAAATAGAATATTATTACAGTTTTTACATAGGTGGTGGTTTACTGACATCAAGAGCTCATTGTTTGCTGCATACGAATGGATTAAAACAAAATATAAATTCTCAACAGTAAGCGCTCTTGTTCCAGCCTAGCCTTAGTCTCCAGAGAGCTGCATCCTGCAAAAGGACTACACCTGTCACGTGTTATTTACAGGAAGTCCAGTTTAACTATACATAAAATTCCTTATATCAAAAAAGGCTCTAACAATGAAAAGATCTAGGCCTATACAATCAAATTATTTATTGGTCACTGAAACTATGGTTTCATGTCAATGTAGCGCCGCACAGAGGGTACACTGGTTACACTCACCGACTTTCCATCAGCTGAGAGCAGTTGACGACTGTGTACAACATCCTCGGTGTTCAGCAGAGCAGGTCCTGGTTCTTGAAGCAGAGAGAAGACAGCTACAGAACCGAAAACCGCTAATCCGCACACTGCGTTAATTGGAGTAGATACTGAAAGGAGAGGGACCTCTATGACTGACATTATTTTGGTTTCAACATTAATAAAACATGAGATCTGTAGAATGCATCCTGGAAATGAACGGGTTGTGAAAATGGGAGCTCGCTACAGAAAACTACTGTTTATAATTAGGCAGAAGCCGCAAGACATCATCATTTCATGGAAAGATAAACCTGATTTATATTGGATTGTACCCACGGATATTTAGGAATGCCTAAGATGTCGCTTAACTAGAAACATACCAGTCAGTGTAAGAAACACATGTCCCTGGGACTGTATTTAAAGGAACACCATTGCTTATATTTCCTAGGGATGGGGGAAATACTTACTTCTCTATAAGAAGTCGACTTCTTGATCTCTTCACAGTGATGTGATCCTCTTCACATTGCTGTTGGAGTAGAGCAAGCGCAGTAGCAGTTTTACATGAGAATTCTGCTACTGCATTTGCTCAATTCTCCAAAATCCAACAGGAATAGGAAGTGAATAAAATCCCATTTCTGTTCAGAACAGAAGCAAGTGCTTTCTTGTAGTATATCAGTATTATTAGGATTATTTTTATAGAGAGCATCAGGCAGCGCTGGAGAATAAAACCCCTACCAGTAAATATTTCCCCTCTTAATAATCAACCCTTAGGAGAAATCAGCTATAGTACTCCTTTAACTAAAAAGTTACTCTATTAAACTGTACCTGTCACCTCAAAACCCTAATACTAATTTAGGTTGTACTAATGAAATAAATGTTTTTGTAAATATTGTTTTTAATAATAAGTATTAAAAAAAATGTACCTTTATACAGTGTTTCTCTCTGTCATCTTCCCTGTCAGCCCAACTTTTCTTTGGTTGGGAGGAGCTAAATGATGAGTGACATTATACCTCCTCCAATCAGAACCCAGCTAGATCATGATTTACAGGATCTGACTGGAGGAGCTATAATGTCAAGCATCATTTTCTGACTCAGGAAAGAAAAGTCAGGCTGACAGGGAAGATGACAGAGAGAAATGCTGTATAAAGGGACATTTTTTAAATACATATATATTTATAAAAACGTTTATTTCACTTGTACAACCTAAATTAAAAATAATTTTGAAGTGGCAGGTGCACTTTAAAGGAACAGTTTAGGCACCAACAGTGATTTGCTGTCTGTTTGGCGCTGTTAAATAAAAGTTAAATAAATTTTTTCTGTCATATAAATTATTTATTTCCAAATTTTACAATTTAGCGCCAGTTTGTTACTGAAGCTCCTCCCCTCTCTCAGCCACTTCCTGTTTAGTGTTAAGGAATTGACTGACAGGCTGGATAATGCTAAATAATCAATCAGAACCTTTAAACTGTCATCCACCTTTTTTATGTTGTTTACCTCTGAAAGGTGTTGTTAACCCAGTAAAAGCAGTTGTTAAAGAAAGGGCTAAAACATTGACTTTCTTTTTATATACAGTAGATTTGGTCTCTCTCTCATGCTCAATATCAGTGCTTGCTACTGACAGCATACACCATTAGTTGTAAGTATTGTAACTGCCTATGGTAATTCATTAACTATTAATTTTGACCTTCCTGAGACGCCATTGTGTCAGTGACACAAGAATCCAGCCAGGAAGTAAACACAGAAGGAGCTGTGTACTGCTACACAGATGGAATAATTAATTAATTAATTCCTTTCCTCATATAAAAGACTGACTAAGTAAATTAGAAAAAAAAATGTATTATGTATTTACAACACACATTACTTTTTATTAATCAGGCTGGACTGTTCCTTTAAGTCCCATTACTAGGACTGGGTGAAGCAATGCGTAACGGGGGCTGCCTAGTGTCTGTATGTGACCTGTAAAGCCTCCAAATCTCATGAAGCAATTGTAATTAGAGGGGGTAATATAATTGAGAAGCAGAGTATGGCCTGGGGATGGCACATTTATCATGACAATCAGGAAGGGGGCTTTATCTGTTGGGTAAACAGACCACTACCCGTTCATACTGTTTTCAAGGAAGTAATGTATACTCATGATGTGACCCAGGAAAGCAGACAAAGTAAATGTATTTTTAAGATAATATATCATAATGAAAAGGTTTCCATATTATAGTGATATAGTTTCCCGTGCTGTAATTTGTGTAAAAATGCAGCAAAATAAATGTGCACATTATTATTTTTTTTTAAATTCTGGACTTGTAATTCCAGAGGATGAACTGGAGCATTTAAGGTCCATTATTTAACCTTTGTGAAAGTACCAGATACAAAACAACGAACGCAGAAAATACTCACGGATGTGTCTCCGATTCCGCCATTTAAAGTAGGTGTAAAAACTTAGCATCAGTAGATCCACCACTATGTAATAAAACGATGTGTATTTCTGTAGAGCGGAGAGACAGACAGGTTACTTTTATAGCAGTAATGGCTTTCTCTTGGTGTGTTTGTAGACAAGCGTATCCTGACTGCATGCTGGGACAATAAGCCTCCATTATTATCATGTATATAATAATACACTGGTATTGTCAGCTGTAATATTTCTACTGCAATCTGTCTTAGGAGCCCCAACAGAAGCATGGAGGGTAAAGGAAACCAGCTGCCCCCTCCTCCCCACACCTGCTAAAAACAGTACGTGCAAAGAAATGATTTATCTTTGGTTCTGAGCCGGTGGGAGGGGGCTCAAACTGGGTCCCCAATAGCAAGAGACCACCCACTGACCTGGGGGGGGGGATGCTGTTGCAAACAGACCCATTCTGTTCATTCTCTCTGCTTGGAACCAGCTTAACAAACATACCAGCAAATGGGGCCCCGCTTCCAGTTTTGCCAAGGGGTCTGCTTTGCCTAGAACCGGCCCTGCTTTGGTTCTATCAAGTTCGTGTCTGTAAAGGGGCGAATACAGTGGCACGACTCATACCTGGAGGGGGAGTTGATTGGCCAGGAAAGTCCCCACTAAGTTTAAAGTATCTCCTGCAGTCCAACCCAAAAGGAACCAGATGGAAATGGCTTTGTCCATTTTGCCAGTCTTGCAGGCTTCATAGAATTGTCTGAGAATGGGAAATTAGGAGTTAGTTGGTGCAGTACTGGTGATATTTCTGTTGCTAGGGGTGTGAATACGCAACTGCATTGGACATCATTTGGACTGAATCATAAGAAATGTAATGACTAATTATATTTTAGCACAATTGCAGCTTTCTCAGGTTCGCATTTATCCATCTTCATAAGGTTCTTGATCTAGACATTGGGAGGAAGCAAATATGGACACGTACATGCTTGTTTTATGCCATTGTATTATATATAATATATATATATATACACAAGGTCTAAAACTAAAAAACATACATATGGTATTAGATTAGGGGTGTGCGATATTGCTGAAAAATGATATCTCAGTATTTTCTGTAATTTTGTGGATAACAATAATAAACGATATTTTGCATTATTTAAAAATGTGTTAAGTCTTATATTTCAATTTAGTGGAAAAATTGGATTAGCTGTGTTTGGGTTAATCCTTGGTTTGTCTGGTTCTGGCGTTTTTGCTTGGTGCTGTGTGTGTTGGTGGCTGTTAGGCCTGACACGTGGGCCTCTATTTATGTATGTGTATAGTTGGGTCTCAGCTTTGTTACAGGGCTCGTTAAAAGTGCTGCCACTCTGATGGTCCGCCTCCCGGAAATCTCTGTAGCAGCCAATTCTAAAGGCGTGGAGCCGTTCGATAATGACAGCTTGCATATCGATAACGCGCCGATTATGATATTATCTTAGACGATATATCTCGCACACCCCTATATTAGATTACAAATTTTAAACAATTATAGGCTGTCAGTTATTAGTGGCTGGAAACCTAAAACCTTGGGCCTTATTGAGTAAAAGGATGAATTCCCCTGTCAAATTCAGCTCGCTACAATTCAAGTCGCATTGCCAAAATAGTTCATTCACTTTTCTTTATTGATGAAGCTGAGGATAGATTTGTCAAACAGAGGGACTGCTATGGATGCTGTCACATGTGTAGTGTGGCAAAAGTAAGTTGAATAGAAGTAGGATGGGAAGTCATGTAGAGTGATGTGAATTCCTCTAGTTAAGTACAGTGACATCA
>WMED01022723.1:0-11606 GCA_019650415.1 Pipa parva | reverse complement strand
TGGACTGGGGGAAAATGTGTGTAAGTGGGTTAGTAACTGGCTCAGTGGTAGGAAACAGATTGCATTGATGGAAATATTGCTCTAAAGTTGTAAGTGAAGGTTGCACATGATGATGTCATTACTGGAATAAGTCCATTACTGCTCTCCTCTCTCTCTTTATGAAATAAATTGCTGTGTCTGTTACTTTAAGCAAGACCCAATGGCACCCTTTTGCTTTATTAAATAGATAAGTGCACCACACACAAATCAATTGCTGTTATGTTGCATATTACCCCTTCATTTGCTAAGTGAGGCCTTCCCCCTGAGGCCTGTAAATTGCTAACCTGGGTATGAGATATAAGCACCAGGATTAAGAGCAGATAGTTAACCATAGCCTTACACCTGTTTACATGTGCTTATAAGGAAATAACTAGTGCTGGATATTTCCATAGACACAAGTGAACTGTGAGTATAGGCATCTCAGACAGAAGGACACCTCTCTCTTTATGGGGGGATCAGGGGGACACATTCTAACTAAGATGTTTTTTTTTTAATATTCAAATATTAAACCTAATATTAGTGAGGGTGAAGGTGGACATCCTGCCCTCAGGCTGATAAGTAAGTAGTGTAGGTCCCTTAAAACATTAGTTTGGTTGCTAAGTTCAGGAGGTAACTCTGTGTAAAGAGTAATAATGCCTGCTCTACTCTGACTATTCTGATTATCAGTTCCATTCAGTGGAAGTTATAGAGAGTGTGCTGCCCATCTTGTCTGTCTGCACTATACCCAATGTGCCAGCTTAGTCTAGCTTGCTGGATGACTGGATAAATGTCAGGAAGGTCTGAAAGTAGCAGAGATTTAAATACTGAGCTACATATGTTTTGTGATGGAAAAAGCAAGTGAAGCCTCCACAGCTTAATCTTGAGATTCCAGGATCTAGTGTGAAGTCATAATAAAAACAAAACCGTTTAAGACATAAAACTTCTCTTACCTTCATTTGAGAATAAATCCAGTTTAAAAACATTGTCACATTTCCATATACTCCAGGTCTGTTTTTTCTGGCACAACCGTCACCCCAACTGGTATCACCAAGTAGCCACCAAAGTGAGTTTGTTTTGGCTACTAAAGGACCTCCGCTGTCCCCCTATGGAAACAAAACAATAGGGGTAATTAAAAAGATATTGTATTGTGTTCATCTTTCTTCCACTTAAATCAACCAAATGAGGCAACTTTATCATGTCTATTAAAGATTGCTACTGAGACCAAACTGAATCACACAGTTCTTTGTTATTTTTACCCCCTGATTCATATTCCTGCGCATCCATTTCACATTCTACCATCCTACTGCTGACTCTTCTTAAGTCTGTGCTGGGAATTGAACTAAGAACTTCCTGCTTCATGCCTACTAAGCTGGTCAGGGCCAATAGACACAATGTTAAATAAAGAAAAGAAAAAGTCAATCAGCAGTCACCATTCTCATATAATGAAGTTTAAATACAACTTCCGATTGGTTGCTATAGGTAACTAGATCTCTATGTAAAGTTTGCCCCTGTTGATGAATTCCAGTTTAGTCCCTGTTGATGTACTGGAGGTTATGGATAATCCTTCACAGACCGATTCTCCAATGGAGAATAATGAAGCCCCACACTGGCATTTGATATATCACATGGGAGAGCAAGGGAGGTCGCTTTGATGACGTGCATGCTCTACCATGTGACATAGTGAGACTCAGCACCGGCATTTCACTGCGGCTGGAGATGGCTCTGCATCTCAGAAGGGATCTGGAGACTCGGGACACCATAGAGTCACCGGCAAAGAATGAAGATGTAGTCTACAATACGGAAGTGCTGTACAGCACTTCTTTACAGGTAAGAATTTTTTTTTTTAAATCAATAATAAAATGCACTTGCTAAAAGTTAGTAATTATCATAAATAGTTAAATGTGTTTTTTTTTTATTTTTGGCCATACTGTTCCTTTAACCTGAAATCAGTCAATTAGGTGTAATGCTATAATTAACACTTTCCCATGATCCTCTGAACAACCAGATAACATATCACTTTAATAAACCTGCAGGGTTCCAATTGAATCATCATTGTATTGAATGAATACATGTAATATACATATAATAATGTCCAAAGAATGAATAAAAGTTTACCTGGCAAGTATCCACTCCTCCAGCAAGGTAACCAGCACATATCATAGTATCAGTGATCTTCCCACCATAGACAGTAGCTAAATTGCATGTTTTTGAGTCGATTAAAGGGACCATGGCATATTTTAAATATTCAGATGTGGTGCCTGTATTTACAGAAACCTACAGTTAATATAGGTCAGTGAGTATCTGAGGAGTTATAAAATTTAAAAAAAATAATTTAACTTTAAATGTAAATATTAAATGTGAGTGCTCAGGTTAGTGATCAGAGAGAGTGAACAAAAGCAGTACCTGTGTACATGCAGTGTACTCCCGTAGAAAGGTTATGTACAGTCCCATTTACTGCAGGTATGTTATTTTATATTCAAAGTGAGAATGTAAATTTAAGATGTAATATTCCATACGTTTGTTTAAGATGTATTTTCCCCAGACTTGTTGTAAAAGGTTCAATAAACATAAAACTTAGCATATTTAACACAGCAATACCCTGTCCACCTGTAAGTAACAATTGCAAAAAAATCCTGATTTCCGGTATGACATTTTGACTATAATATTGAATGAATTAGTAACATATAGCCTGACTTGTGAACCACCCTGATTTTCTTTGAGTCGCTGTTAGTTTTTCAGAACTGGAAAGATCTTCTCTTTATGGTTCCATAAAGAAAATATTAATGGTTATGAACTGTTATGGCATTTAGACCCATTTATATTGCCTATAAATCCCAGAATCCTCTAGAGGAAATACCCAAAGCAAAAAGATGGAGTATCGTGCTTACAAACAGGAGAATGTCCCTGTTAACAGCTTGTATGCTGAATAAAGAATATGGGCAACAGGGTAATTCCCAAAATGTATTTACAGTTCCTCGTCTTAGAGAAGTTCAGTCATTTAATGGGCATTAACACTAGCACTTCACTCTAACAGGGCATCTGCAGAGATTCAAAGGATGATCTATCAGAGCTACTTCACAACAGGTTAAATATTTGTGTCTCTGTGGTTTGATAGTTTTTGAATCTTGTTCAGCCTTCTTCAGGGCACACGGCAGTCTTGTAGCGTGTAAATTTTATAGATGACAGGTTTTAAATGAAAATTTTTTTAAACATGACGGCTTTTATACCTGAAGACAGGGCTGGATCTCCCATTAGGCCATATAGGCAGATGCTAGGGGCGCCTGCTGTCCAGGGGGGCGCCCCTAGCATCTGCGGTATTGGAGGTGAGTGCAGGGCAAGGGGGGGGCGACGCGGGGCACGGGAGTTGTCGCGGGACGGGGGGGGGGCGGCGTGGAACGTGGGGGCGCCGGGTGAGGGGTTGCCTATGGTGCCATTCGGGCCAGAGCCGCTTCTGCCTGTAGACAATATTGACATTATTATTTGACTCTGGATAAAGCACACTTTGCTCATTTAAACACCTTATGGTTCTAGAACTAAAATCTATATTGAACCTACTGCCACCCTCGCCCATGGTGTGCCCTGCAGAGTCCCATCTGTCTGTAACAATAGCAACATTTATACATGTAATATATGTATTTGCTGAGATATTGAGATATACAGTAATTGATAAAGATTTGAGTTTCAAGCAGTTTTGGACATGCTTTTAAAGCAGGTGTTTGTCCTGCAATTAAACAGTCCAGAAAAAATATTAAGCGGTTATGTATTTTCCAACACAATCTCTAATTTGTATATTTTGTAAAAAAATTCATTATGTCAATGACTTCAGAGTTCCCTTTTAGATATTAACATCAGCTCACCTGAGTCCGTTGTTCTACCCCAACCAGATATGTAACATGATGTTCCAGCTGTCCATGACATTCCAGGATTCAGTAAACATACGGGTTGGATGTAATCTGAATAAATAGGATATGTAATTAGGCCAGTGCTTTTTCTGGTGATAATTTACAAGACCATTTTCAGTACATTATTATTCTAAGGGATCTATAATTGTCTTTTAAACAATTCACCTGCAATGAATGTGCCCCCCATGCTATTTAGGTTTAAAAATTTGGCTTTTTGGCACACTTTCTGAATATGTGTTATCTAAAGCTCCATAAATACGCAACAGGACTAGGCTAGATCTGTTGAACAATATGGCTGCTGTCAGTAAATTATAAGAACAGACAGAAAGCAATAGAAATCGTTAATTCAACATCAAATACAACATTGTTGGTGTTCTTGGTCCTTTAAAGACTGGGGATGCAAATTATAAAATGAAACAGGGACTAGGAATTGTTTTCAGTATAATAAAATTTACCAATGGGGCAGTAGATTAGTAAAGATATCAATACTAATTTAGGATACTTGAGATCCTTTACCTGGACTAAACAGGGAGTTACCAGTGGGATAGCAGATACTAACCAGTAGCATTGTTAATTAAGTCAAAAAAGACACAAGTCCATTCAGTTCAGCCTATAATCCTGCAATGTTGACCTATGGTAAGACCAGAACAACCATGCATGGCTGAATGTAAAACTAATGATTTAAAAGGCAGATATTTGTCATATCCAAATTACATCTAACAATGGGCAGTTGCCTCAGAGACAAATCTTATAAGGGCCTTATTCATCAAAGTGTCAAATACATCTTCTATGTAAACAATAGAGGAATTTCTTACTGGAAAAGAATCTATTTTATGATTAAGAAAAACCAGACAAGTTTTTTTTTTAAGAGACCTATTTATGAGAAGAGTGTATATTCATTAAATTTATTGTCACGATTATAAAGCGAATTCTTGACAACTGATGTTCAAGCACACAGTCGGTGTAATGTTGCAAACATTGAGACAATTTTTCTCATCTCATACAAACAACGATCTTTACTGAATATGTAAAGTTGCAGAAATTGGGAATTGTTGTGGATTGCGTGCATTTATGGGTCAATTTGCACTTTGATAAATATTTCTAAGGGGACTCTCATCAATAATTGCTACAACGTTCATTTGATTGCTATTTAATAAATCCTAGTGCTTTCCGTGATTGTACATTTACAAACGCAGAAGTTCTGTTTCACTTTATATAGGGGCTTATTCGTGAAAGTGCGAATTTGGCCGGCGAAGTTTACTCGCATCACATCCGCCACACCTAACTATGCGCTAATGAAAATTGCATTGTTTACTTACAATTGAATGTTAGTTCGGATTGTAGCTTCATAAGTGCAATGTCATAATCATTAGATGCTTTATTATAGTTAGGGTGCGAAATTATAATTGCAACCTGATTGCCACTGTTAGAGTTTGACAAGGTCAGTGTTCCAGCAAAGACTTTCCAGTTAGATGCGTAAGCGTTAGACCTACAAAACAAAGGTAAAATGCTTCAGTTACAGGTTCCAGTGCGTCACTATGAAAGCATCACATGAATGTCCAAAAAAACATTTGTAAACTTTTAAAGACATTAAAGAACCAAGGTTATTTGTGCAACAATTTGTAGTAGTGTTCTTAATATCATGACAATGGCAACAATGCATTCAGTTAAAAGAAAATGTGCCGGGGGGCGTGTCCTAATGCTTTCTGGGGAAAGACGCATCAGTTAAGGGCTCCAGGCTCCACTCTTAAAAAAACACACAAGAACGGGCAAGAAAACTCTCAAAATGGGCAAAAGCCAGAGAATACAACTGGAAGCCAACAAAATACATCACTGAAAGAAACAGAGAGGAACGGAAAAATCCCAGCACTCTTTGACAAACAAGCAAATACACCAATGGCGGGAACTCGCAACATGGCCGATGCACATACAGCAGAGGACTGAAACCATGCTGTAGGAACAGACGAACGATTAATGACAACTCCACCCCCTCACGGCAACCGGAGCGGAACCTCCACCATTACAACATTATGAGCAAGGTGCAGCAGCTCAAAACCAATAACGAATACACAAAATACTCAGGCAAATCCCATCCAAGGAGGACATGGAGGCGGTGAACCAAGCCTTACCGCAAACAGTAAGGCATGAACTAAACACCCTACACAAAGACATACAAAACAATTCAAACAAAACTGACAAAAATAGAATGCAACATCCACAACACCTAGGAAAAAGTTGACTCACATTCCACAAAATTAAAGGAACAAGGAAGAATTAACTACCTATAACAAAGACATATCAAAGACCTAGAGAAAAGAGGCAGAAGACACAATATAAGACTAAGGGGCATACCAGAGACAATCACAGTAGACTCCCTATTAGACGATGTAGTCAAAATGTTTAATGACATTCTCAACAGAGATGCAAACTCCCCTACTAAAATAGACTGCATATACAGAGTAGGCCCCACAAGACTGGAAAGAACCAGGAATGTACTTTGCTGCTTACATGATTATGGGATAAAAGAAGAAATTCTATTAAGAACATGCTCTATACATCAGATACTGCTTGGTAACTCCGAAATCGCACTATACCAGGACGTCTCTAAAAGTACTCTTACACAAAGATGCCTCTTAAAAACTCTACTGCGGGAACTTAAAAAAAACAACAATAAATACAAATGGGGATACCCCTTTGCCTTGGAAGCAACCACAAATAACCAAACGCACTCACTAAGAGAACCCCTGGATCTAGAAGCATTCTGCTACCATTTAGACATTCCAAAACCAGACCTCACTGAGTGATCTGACTTCTGCTATGGATCATGGGCAGCAGAAATTGTTTCAGTATATACAAAAGACTGAACTATTATCACCCCAAAACTAACATTCAACAGACAAAACAATTCTGAAACAAAAAGGAAAAAGAAAGTGACCAATAACCATATAACATATGTCACATACACCACCTTTTGTACTCCATCAGGAGCCTCAGACAATACTACTACAACTAGGAACAGCATACAGGAACATAGTAAAAGATATGAAGAAATATCTTTACCCAAACACTCCTTTCTATGACCTTTACAACAAAATGTCCATGAGGAGACATATGACGATAAATATATCCCTCAGTAGACTCGCTATGCAAAGTTCAGTACAATGCCAATGACCGAGGATATCTAAATTCAACACCTTAAAAACTATACTTGAACTCATGTTTTATTCACCTAGCTACCAGGACTATAAAGATACCTAAACAGGTTGTACTATTAAATAACCACAAGGAGATAATGAGACTCTCCACCCGTCCTGTCCACCACACCCCCTCCCCTTCTTCCCCCCCAGCCTTTTTTTCTTTTCTTTCTTTTTAACTGTCCCCATGCTTTCCCCACCACAACCCCCCCTCCCCACGGTAAAGCAGGGAAAAAGAAGAGAAGGTAAATGATAATTAGGTATCCATCCAATATAACCATGTTATAATGTTACAAGAAAAAAGCTTGAATTCAATGTTGAATTGAATTAAAGTTGACAAAGACAAGCACAGTCGCAATGGAAAACTGACAAAACAGCAACGGAACTAACCCTGATGACAACCCAACACACAACCTCAACATTTTCCAAAAGAACCTTAACGCACACAAAACCAACACACAACACAACCCAACACAGAGGCTGGACCCAAAAACAACATGAGAAAACCCAAACCACATACCCAGACCGACGCTACTAACAGCAAACAAAAACCCGGCAAGAACTCACTCAGTACCACTACACCCAACAACATCACCCATAACCTCTCACCGAGCTCACATCAGTGGTAAAGAGCCAAAACTACTTGATAGGCTCAATACCTATCACCCTAACCACTCCCCCACCCACACCCTGCCTCAATCCCTCCACCCCACCCTATCTCTTCCCAAACACCCCCCAACACCTCACCAACATGAACAAACTAAAGATAATGACTATAAACACCCAGGATTTAAACACCCCTGAAAAACGAAAAGCCCTACAAAGAGAACTCAAAATAAACAACATAAACATCCTATTTGTACAAGAAACTCACTACGAGAAAGAAAACTACACAAAGTTTCTCCTTAAAAACTCTATCTCCTCTATTAACACCCCCAAGAAAACAAAAAGAAAGAAACAGCCATTTACATCTCCAGACAAACTTCTACACCACTAGTGAGCATAGGGACAAAGAAAGTAAAATTTAGCATTGTTACAGGTCTGATACAAGGAAAACAACCAACCCTAGCAGCACTCTACCTACCAAATGGCTCACAACTACCAACCCTACCAAATATACCTGGCTACCCTATACAGCAACAGATGTAACAAACTCCAAGAGACAAACTTCAACATTTTAACCATGTGGTACTATAACCCCCCTCTAAACTAGAAAAAAATACACCCACATCTACCAGACAAATGCTAGAGATGTAAGCACACAGAAGCAGATATCCTCCACATATTCTGGCAATGCCCCATCATATAAAACTTCTTGAACAACATCCAAAACATTACAAACGATCTCATGAACCTAAAATTTGACTTCACCCCACAAACAAACAATACTGCTACATATACTAAGTAAACCATTCAAACAATACAAAAACTCACTGGAAGCAAACTGCATCAGTGCAGCTAAACTATTCATACCCTCATACTGGAGAGAACAACAAGCTCCCCCTATATACAAATGGCTCAAAAATACAAACGGAATCTATAAATTTGAAAACCTACAGGCACAAATCCCTGAAAGAGAACAGGTCTCCTCCACGTGGTACCCCTGGATACAATTCCTAAACTCCACAACTTACCAAAACATGACCTCGAACCCAGAGGACTAAAGGAACCTTCCCCCCTACACCCAAAACAGAACCCCAATCCCCAAAGCTAAGAAATGAACAATAAAGATAAGACATGTCACTAACAAAAAGAAAGAGGAAGCCCAACAGGATGGCATTGAATGCAGCCTGGAGATACAACCCCAGCCCAGATCTGTAGACCATGAAAGTGGTAAAGAAAGTACAATGCTGTCCAAAAACTAGACGACACCCAACCCACTCCCCTCCCATCCTCCCAACTTTCACCCCCCCCCCCCATATTATCCACAAATCCCCAATGAGAACAAAAAGAGAATCCACACAGGTGTAAAGAACGGCAAATCAGGGAACTTTTATTAAACATGTAATATCTAAAGGGGCATGGAATAACCATTTATGCACCATATTTGCAATTGCTGTAAACTATGTTTCTAAATAAAATTTAAATTAAAAAAAAAAAAAATGCGCCACGGGTGTATCAGATGCTGCAATATATCTCCATCCATATTGTTTATCATGGTATAAACAATGCCACAGACAGGGACATATATTTTCTCTGGAAAGAACATTAACATGGTTTTTACAATTTCCTTAGGGTTCCATAGAAAATATGTCTACCCACACTGTCCTAACTAGTATTTATGAAAAACCCTTTGACAGGACCAGTAACACCAAAATAATATAAATTCTCATTTGGATTGGCATGGACATTATTCAGACACGGCATTGTGTTCATTTTCAAACGTTCACTATGATGTTAAATTCATAATATTTCTTGCTTTCTGTCTGTTTTGATATTTACTGACAGCAGCCATGTTGTTTAACAGACCTCACTCGGTCTCATTTCTTTCACTTGAGCTTTAAATCATACATAGTGTGCTTAAAATCCATACTCTTAAATATAAATAGTGAAATATTGTACTTTATAGAGCCTAGCATTTCTTTATTGACAGTATTACTCACAGTAATAAAACCTTTTACCTGGGTGGGCCTCATCTTTTCTAATTTCACAGTATATCCATGTGTTATACAGACAGGGGTGGTTCTGGCTCTATTGACGCCCTGGGCGAACCACCCCTTGACCTCCCCCACGCCCCCCTCTCATATGCAACACCCCCCTGCTCCGCCTCCCCCCTGCCCCCCACTCACCTCCTCCAGCGTTGCACCTCCTTTAAGCGCTTCTCCACAATGAAGTAAGATGAATGCAATGACACTCCTTAGATGCTTTGGGTCTTGCCGGCAGCTGCTGAATCCACAGCGAGTACAGCCAACAAGACTCGAAGCAGCCAAAGAGCCGTCACATTCAACTTACCTCATTGTGGAGAAGCGCTTAGAGGAGGTGCATCGTTGGAACACTGGAGGAGGTGAGTTTAGCTATGGGCGATGTGGGCGACAGCACTCCTCAAATAGATTGCGCCCACATCGCCCATTGCTAAAACCGGCCCTGTATACAGAAGGCTCTCATACTGGATGTGATAATGTGTAATCAGGTTTATTTAGAGCAGTTTATATAATTTTATAAAGTAATACATTTTACCATTACCAGCAAAGTGACAAAACTAGCTCGGAGAGTCTTCTTACTTTTTCATTTTGATCTGAAGCTAAATTACACTGAATCATACAAATATCATTTTATTTCACTCATTCTTTGTCTGATATATAAGATCTATCAACTTGCACAATGGAAATAGTATTAAAAAAAACCACTTTTAGGCTTTAAATACTCTAGCAGCAATGAATAAAGGGGGTTATTGGATAAAGTGAGAATTTGACTGTCGAATTCTCAAACAGCGGATTCCCATAGCAAATCCACGACCACGACAAATTTAAAGTCGTGACCGCAATAGTTTTCCCATAATGAAGTAGTGACTGCGACAGTTGCAGTATATTGCGACTGTATTTAAGTCCCTAAGGAAATGACACTGTTAAAAGTCATTTTATGTGTTTATTATATTGTTATACTGGGCACCATTTCTACCTAATGCTAAATAACTGATAATCAGCCTCCAAAATCAGTACATTTACTTCCTGGTTCAAGCCAGATAATATAAAGCCAATATAAAGCTGCTAGTCGGTGGTTTGATGTCATCCCAAAAATGACAACCTTTCTCAAAGTTGCACCGGTATAAGCCTTAGAATGCTTCAGCTGCCATGTTCCACGGTTACATCCTCTGATTGGCTAAAGGATTGACCACTCCCCTTACACAGAGCCGCAATGGTATTAAAACTCAGAATCAAAGAGAAGTGGGTTCTCTGTTTCAGCCATTGGTATTCGAAAAGAAAAGAACATCCAATTAACATACTGAAGTACTGTGGTGCTATCTTCTCTGGATACTTGGCAGTATCAATAAATAACATCAGAAAAATAAGAAGACGCACACTCAAAGTTAATGGTATATAACCATATTTTACTTCACCACTGTGTGGATATCAAGAAAACAGAAACTACGTTTCGGGGGCTGATTGGCTAAAGGATTGACCATTCCCCCTACACAGGGCTGCAGTTGTATAACACTTAGGATGGGAAAGATGTGGGTATTCTTTATGTTCTACATGTTCCATGGCAACATCCTCTGACCTCTGATTGGCTAAAGGATTGACAGTGGATCATTCCCCCTGTCCAGAGCTGCTCACGGGAAATAATTATTGTTTAGTAAAAATTATTTGTTTTCTCTCTTTTCTATTCATTTTTTTAATTAGTTATACTGCCAGTATTATTTGCAAAAATATGTCATTTAGAACTACATTTCGGGAATTCATCTTTATTAAGCAGTTGCTTCTGTAGGCTTAACTGCAGAAACAGAGATCCCTAGTATACTGAATGCTTCTACAGATCTTCTACAAAAAGGAAT
>WMED01022721.1:0-11607 GCA_019650415.1 Pipa parva | reverse complement strand
AATATTCACTTATATACAGTTAGTGGCACATTGTGAGGATGAACTAGGGACAGAGAGACTAACTCTAGCACCCATAGGGATGGTCACTTTCTCGATCTGGTTTTTACAAAAAATGTTTGTCTCTCTGCTTTTAATATCAGCCATTTCCCTCCCTCGGATCATCACCTTCTTAACTTTTCTGTATCATACTCTCCTATTCTACCTCCTACACCCCCCAAAACGTTTATTCACAATATGCATGCCATTGATTGTAGCTTTGATACTTCTCTGTTCTCCAGCCTATCCTTATCTCTGCCCTCCTTTGATCCTGTTGCACTGGCAACTTCCTATAACACAATTTTATCTACTACTATTGACTCATTTGCCCCCCTGCAGCCTAAACCGATTTGTATTAATATTCCTCACCCCTGGCTGAATGCAGAAACACTTTTTTTTAGATTACGCATGCGTTGTGCAGAACATATGTGAATTAAATCCCATTCCCAGGTACACTTTCTGCATTATAGGTTTTTGCTCTCGTGCCTTAACTCCTTTCTCTCCCTAGCCAAACAATCCTATTACAGAACTCTCATAAACCAGAGTAAATCAAATGCCCATCATCTGTTCTCCATTTTCAACTTCCTTTTACATCCCTTGCCCTCAGGAGTGCAACCCCCACCCCACACTCACCACAAGATTTTTTTAAGAAATAAAATTCATAACATCAGTAACCAGATTGCTGTTCTTCCTAATGACACAGGCATTGTTCTACCTACATCCCCATCTCAGTTTCTGAATTCTTTTTCTCCTGCTACTGAATCTGAAGTTTCTCAGCTTCTCTCTTTGACCCATCTCACTACACGCTTGCTTGACCACATGCCTTCTTCTTTAATTAACTGCTGTGATTCTGTCCTCGTGCCTTCCCTAATGTGCTTGTTCAATTCTTCCCTGTTCTTTGGAACTTTTCCTTCTTCATTTAAACAGGCCTATATTAAACCCATCCTTAAAAATCTTGATCACTCCCTTCTTATTCAATATCTTTATGCACTAGAGGTCTGTAAACAAGCTTTTTCTTGGTTGATTTCCTATCTTTATAATCATTTCTTTTTTGTCTTCCATTGCTAATGAATCCTCTTCTCATGTTCCGCTTAGAGTGGGGGTGCCCCAAGGCTCCATCCTTAGCCCTCTCATGTTCTCTCTGTACACTCTTTCCTTGGGTCTTTAGTGACATTTGTATGCTGATGATACCCAAATTTACTTATCCACTCCTGTGCAAATACCTGAACTACAGACTCAAATTTCCCACTTTCTCTTGGCAATTTCCTCATGGATGGCCAAGCACCAGCTCAAATTAAATCTCAATGAAATGGAATTGATGATCTTTCCACCCAAACCTGGACCTGCTTCTACCGTTTCCATTCTAGTGGATGGTGCAATCATCAACCCAGTAATCTCTGTATGTTGTCTTGGCATGACTTTTGACTCTGCTCTTTCCTTCTCTAAACACATCTCTGACACTGCTAAAACTTGTTGATTTTTCCTTTCAACATTTCCAAGATCTGCCCCTTTCTCTCTCACCCCATTGCTAACACCCTCATGCATGCTCTTATTCTATCCCACTTAGACAACTGCAGTGTTTTTCTATCTGGCCTTTCAGCTTTCTACCTTTCCCTGCTCCAGTATTCTTCTAAATTCTGCTGGCAGGATTCTCTCTCCCCAGAGGGGACAGTCTTTTTCCCAGTCTCTCTCTGCTCCCTAGCTCCCCGTAAGCAAACAAATCATTAACAGTGTTCTCCTTTTGACATTTAATGCATGTCACTCTGTTGCCCCTCCCTACATTTCCTGTACATTCCTCAATGTCAACGGAGCTCCTCCCAAAGCAACCAGCTTTGCATGCCACACACCAATACTGTCCTTTCTTGCCTTAAACCCTTTTCTCTCTCTGCCCCCCACATCTGGAATTCTATACCCCTTTATCTTCACCAGGAACATTCCATCTGCACTTTTAAAACCAAACCAAAGTCCTATCTTTCGGAGCATTAGCAATGATTTTTATCTCTCTTTTATGTATATATTTTATCTTTAGTTATTCATGCTTAATATCTATATGTTTTGACTTATTTATTAGTATGTATTGACCTGTGTGCCAGCACATTGTTACAGCTCTTATTACCCTTCTTTCTGTGTATGTAAGTCTACCTCCCATTTAGATTGTAAGCTCTACAGGGCAGGGACCTTCAACCTCTTGTGTCAACCACAACCTAGCACTTAAAGTGATGTATCCTTGTGATATTATAGTTGTATTGTATAATGCACTTTTCCCATGTCTGTATTATATTTGTATTGCAGAATTGTACAGAGCTGTGTAAATTTGTGGCACTTTATATATAAAATTATACATACATTCATTGATGCTTGAACCTGACACTGACACTTAAAGCTGAACTAAGCTCCTACAATCAAGTTTGGTGGTGGAGACCGTTTAAAGAAGGTGTCTGGTCACACATCACTGCCAGGATGGTGGAAGTGTAGCAATTTTTTTTCACATATTGTTGCTGTTTCATCCATTGCCTCTATTTTGATGGTTTTGTTGGTACTGTGTATTATCACTGCATGACTGAAAGTGACCTGTATGTTGAACTTTGAGAAGTGGGGAAGGAAGTGAGGAAGTGTGCCTGGCCCAGTAAGACTATATTACACAAGACACAAAACTATATCACACAAGATTATATCACACAAGACTATATTACACAAGACAGAAGACTATATCACACAAGACTATACTACACAAGACTATATCACACAAGACTATATTACACAAGACTATATCACACAAGTCTATATTACACAAGACTATATCACACAAGACTATATCACACAAGACTAAATTACACAAGACTATATCACACAAGACTATATTACACAAGACACAAGACTATATCACACAAGACACAAAACTATATCACACAAGACTATATCACACAAGACTATACTACACAAGACTATATCACACAAGACTATATTACACAAGACTATATCACACAAGTCTATATTACACAAGACTATATCACACAAGACTATATTACACAAGACACAAAACTATATCACACAAGACTAAATTACACAAGACTATATCACACAAGACTATCTTACACAAGACTCACACAAGACTATATTACACAAGACTATATCACATAAGACTATATTACACAAGACACAAAACTATATCACACAAGAATAAATTACACAAGACTATATCACACAAGACTATATTACACAAGACACAAGACTATATCACACAAGACTATATTACACAAGACACAAGACTATATCACACAAGACACAAGACTATATCACACAAGACTACATTACACAAGACACAAGACTACATTACACAAGACACAAGACTACATTACAAATGAGTTAAAGGCAAAAAATTGCCTTGAAGTCTCAGTGTATCTAAATTTACCAAAATCAGCTCCAAAAAGAGGTAGAATTGGGCTAATAAAATGATAAGGTTAATACATGACAATTCCATACTATTACCAGATGCCACATCAGATAACATAGAATATTTTATCCCTCTAAACAGGTATTTTCCAATGGTCATATACTAATTAATTCATTGCAATATCCACACATACCTGTGCTATACATTGGGGTATATATGTATTAAATATATAAATGTATTTTTGTTTATCTAGCATTGTATTTGGGGACGATTCACTATTTTTTCCATGTTTTTGAAAAAGTGCTATCAGTCTGTTCTATTTTATTCTCAGCTATTCCAGCAAAAAAATGTTCCTCTTTTGGTATTTAATTATTTCCACTTCCCATTGAGTTAACGACTTTATTTCTAGGGAAGCCAAAACGATATACATACATACATATATTTTTTTTAATTATTATTTTTCTACTAAAATACCTGAAAAGAATTTATGAAACTCTAACTAAAGTACTATTGATTCGCGTCCAAGAATCACACCAACTCACATACAAAAGAAAAAAAGTGTGTTTGTTCAAATTGAAGATTTTATCGCTTCACGTGACTTATGGAAAAAATGTGAACGTTAAGCTGTGTCAACTGTTTTCAAAGTCTACGGAATACTAAACCACAAATCTTTGTCTGCTAAAGAAATGATGGAAACCAGTTTATTTGGGCTATTTTCCAACACCATTTTATTTCTTTCATCCATATAAACGGTAGATCCAGGTATAATATTTGCATATAATTCCATATGGGCTCTACTAGTTTAATTAATGAATTAAAATAACTGATTTTTGTCCTGCTTTTTGTAGTTCTGGTTCTCTGTTGTTAAGGAGTTTGACTGCCAAGTCTGACTCTGATTTCTTTTTTTAATTATTTTTATTACTCCACCTGCATTCAAAAAGGGGAAAAAAAAACACGCTTTCGAGATTTGAACCGTACCTTTTCCATATAAGGACAGGATCAATATTCATTATTCATCTCACTAAATACTTACATTTTAAATGAAGTCCTCTTGTGGTTGAAGAAGTATTTTAAGTGCATGGGACTTTCTAATAAAATATTATCTTAACTGAAACTTTAAAGGGTTAGTTTAATGGAGTTTTGTTTTGCCAAGGTGTACATTTATTTAAACAAACCGGTCAATGAAAATATAAAAATTCCCATCAACCTACAACTCTTCTTCAGAAATGTCTCTCATCGATGATCATGGATGAGTAAAATAATGTGCCAGAGTTTCTTAGTTGATAGAAAATTGACATTTTTAAATGAGGTACTGAAAAAAAATTCTAAAATTTTCCTTAAACTGCAACTGGAAAATGATAAGTTATTCCCTATATGAAAATGATAAGTTACCTCCCAAACTGTAATGCAGCAAGTTACAAAGCCAAGCGATCAGCAACAGACGATCTTCTTTGCAAGCCAAGTGAAAAACCTTGAAGAATAACACATACAGAACCTTAGATGTCTCCTGTCCTTCCTCTCAGTGTGACAGTGTGGCTACAGTGTGATTTCTCCTCCGTTTTCCCCCCCAGTGATCCATGACTTCTTCTGTGAAGGCTCTCAATCTTGTCTCTACCCTGAAAACTAAGTAGCCTCAAAAATTTAAAAGGAGAATCTTTGCAAATCCCACAATAAACACAAATCATCTTTGAATACATTTTGTTTTAAAACAATTGTGGACTAAAAAATGTAGCAAATGTTTGTGCCCAGGCAAAAGTTTTTCTATTTTTTAACTTAGGAGAGCGGTAAGCATTGCGCCTGTTTGTTAACACTTAATTATTTCTGCTATCTACTTAAAAAGATTAAATGAAAGGTCCTGTTGGGGGTCACTCAGATCAGAGCTATGTAGGGTGAATAAAAAATAACCTTTCCTAGTGGTTACTATGATACCATTGGCTGGTTCCTAAAGTCTAAAGCCTGGATACCATGCACCAACGGTGTTACCTATGAAATATGCTGTAACTGTTTGCCATGGCAGGGGAAAATTAACCATAACTGGTGCCCCTTTAACTCAGTGTTATAAGGGGTATATTTTAGGGGTGTAACGATTCATTTTAACAACGATTCGATTCGTATCACGATTCATGGCTGCTGATACGATTCAAGGATGATCTTGGTTAATTTAAAACGATCCGATCAGAAACGATTCAGTGACTTAAAATCGATTCAGTAACTTTTTAGCTAAAAATTCAACCAGTGTGATTGTGAAATAAATACCTTAATACTGGACAATACAAATGAAGTTTCACAGATTCCTGTTGTTTCTTGTAAGGGAATCAAGCATAAATTGATGATAATAGATACAAAAAATAATCAAACAACAATTAATAGCAAAAGTATTCACATTTTATTTGCATAAATTGCAACCAACAATTTCAGGTTGAGTTTACCTGCTTCCTTTAATTCTATTTTTCAACAAATAGTTGTAGTATCGATATAATCGATTCATTACTTTTTAAAACGATTTTAGATCGATGCTGATCGATCCAACTACATCGATGCTGAGCACAGATCGATGTAGTTGGATCGTTGGAAAATAAATCGATATATCGATTAAATAGATGAATCGTTACACCCCTAGTATATTTACTATGACCCATTCAACCATATTGATTTATTTCACCTCATTTCGCTGTCAATGTTTGTTTCTCTGTACTTTTTGATTCCCCTAATTTAGAAAAGATGGATAAAAATGCTTCCCAATCCAAATAAGTCATTAACAGGGGCCCAGTTTGCAATTCTTTTCTATGAGAGTTTGTTCCATTACAGATCAATATCGATGTCTCTTTTCAATGGGAAACCATTTTGTACTTAGGCTAGCAATAACAGGACCAACTCCATAGAGAAAAATGGGATAACTGTATGCCAGGCTGAGGGTAAAGAATTCTTTTAGTTGATAACATAGTTTTTGAACAGTTTATTAAAGAGGAGAAAAAATCAATATTGTTAAATATAGGCTGTTTCTCCTGCATTCACTAGTCCAAAAGTCTATTCAAGTTTAGTAAATATGTTTCTTAGGGTTGAAAGTTAATAAACTCCAAAAGACTGCTCTGGGTCTTTCCAAGTTTACCGAGAGAAATCTTGCATTACTCTTACGAGATTTCGTTTGAGATTTTGAGATTGAGTTCTTCTATGCCGATTTTTCAAAAATTTTGTTGGCAAGATAGCCACGCTACCAAAGTATGGCTACCTTTAAATTTAAAAAAATTCAAAAAATTGAGACTGAAAAATTCGATCTCGAAAAATCTCATGAGAACAAAGGGAGATTTCTCTTGGTAAACTTGGAAAGACCCAGAGCGGTCTTAGGGGGGAATTCAGGAAGCTCCGAAGTGAGGCACGTAGTGTTCGCCTCACTTTGGAACAAGTGACATGCGCATGCTGATGTCCTGAACGCGGACATCAGCATGCACATTAAAGGGATTCCCCTCCCGGCGAGGAGACTCTTATGCTCTCGCCGGGACATCAGCATGCGCATGTCACTTGTTCGGAAGTGAGGCGAACACTACGCGCCTCACTTCGGAGCTTCCTGAATTCCCCCCTTAGAGTTTATTAACTTTCGACTATAAATTAGACTCAATTTTACAAACGTACATGTGCAGTGCTAGAGAGAGTGCAGGAGTGCCTAAAATGTCCTGTTTAATAAAAAGGCCTTTGTATACACCTTGCTCTAGGTTTTCTTCTTCCTTTGGATATAGGACAGATATTTACAAATAGAAAACAATAGCATTATGGCAACTGATTACTCACCCTCCCAAAGCAACCAGCTTTACATGCCACACATCAATGCTACCATCTCTCGTCTGAAACCCTTTTCTCTCTCTGCCCCACATCTGGAATTCTATACCCCTCTATCTTCGCCAGGAACATTCCCTCTCCACTTTTAAAACCAAACTAAAATCCTACTGGAGCACTAGCACTATTTTTTGCAAATTGTATAGTATCCTTAATTAACTATTTATGCTTAGTATTTATATACTGTATGTGTATCTATATCATTGCTTGTAACCTGATGAAAGGAGAATAAACTTCTCTCTCTCTCTCTCTCTCTATATATATATATCTTTATTTGCTTATTTATTTATGTAGTTATAGACCAGTGTACTTGTGTACCAGTTACAGCTCTTGTTACCCTTCTATCTGTGTATGTAAGTCTTCCTCCCACTTTGATTAGAAGCTCTACGGGGCAGGGACCTCCATCCTTTTGTGTCAGTCACAACCCTTCACTTAAAGTGATTTTACACCTGTAAGTTACTCACTTGTATTGTCGAATGCACTTTTCCTATGTCTGTATTATATTTGTATTGCTGAATTGTACAGCGCTGCAAATATTTGTGGTGCTTTATAGATAAAATTATACATACAAACATATTGTAAAAGAAGTAGAACAATTTAATGGAGCAATTTAATAAATAAGAAATGAACACTGTCATTCTATAAACAGGAGTGGATTCAAATAGTTAGTAGTGGGTTAAACAAAGATAGATTGCATCCTCACCCAAAAGAGTATATACCGCAGTTTTCCTGTTCTGTACAAACTTTAGTTTTCTATTTTTCTCCAATTTGTAGAAAAAAAATCACACAAAAAAATCAATAAAAAAAGCTTTTTCTGTTTATTATTATTAATAATAATTACTATTTCTATGCTATTTCAATAGATTTGAATGGGATTTTCTGTTTTCCACGTTATTACTCTCCTATAGTAAATGATACTTTAATCCAGTGGGGAATAAATTTTAGAGAAATCTAATTCAAGTACGTTAGCTGGTAAAAACTGGCATAAAATAAATAAATATTTATTTATATCGAAATAAAAGATTTGCAGTGGGAAAAAATTGACACAAACATAAATTTATGGTGTAACTTTTTTTTTTTAATTTTTAATTTGTATTAATTTTTCAAGGTTACATAACAAACATATTATATTGAACAATTAACTTGATGATACAAAAATTTCAGCAAATAATATATTATACATATATATATATTTAAGCTGATTATAGTTGCATATAAGACTATCAATAAAGAAATTTAACAAAATATCACTGTTTCTTTCTCCTTTGTTTTACTCTTCCTTTCCCTTACTAGGATTACATTCGATTATTGAATGTCAGCTAGAAAGCATTTGTATTTTGGGGTTAGTTTAATCTTCTGTAGGAATAATAGTGGTATTAGTTTTGCTTACATTACTGTGAATCTATCATTTGCTTCCAAATTTGGGAGGGGTTAAAAAACCAAAAAAAAACCAAAAAAACAAAAAAAAACAATCTTTGGTGAAAATTGTAGGAAGGGAATAAGAAAAAAGAGAAAATATTTTGTTTCCGGGAAAGTAACTATTCTTTTTTTATTTACTTTATAGAGTGTCAAGGAATTGAACCCAAGGTAACCATGGAATTTCAGTTTCATAAGAAATGTCTCTGATCTTCTCCATCGTGTAAATTCAATTCACCTTAATAACTAGCTCTTTCCTGCTGGGTAAGGTAGCGCTTTCCCAAGATGCAGCTAATAGCATTTTAGCTGCCGTTAAAATATGGGAGGCTAGCCTATGATCATTTTTCGAATGTAAATTTGGTATTTGGAGGCCTAGGAGTAGAGTTTTTGGATTTTTTTCTTTATTTTGGTCTTGAAAACGTAATTCAAATTTTCTATTATCATTTTCCAATATTGCTGTGCTACCCTGCAGGACCACCATATGTGTAGGAATGTACCCTCTTGGTTACAGCCCCTAAAACAGGTAGATAGGCCTTATTTTTATGTATGTGTGCTACTTTTTGTTGGTGTGTAATACCATCTATAAATGACTTTGTATGTCATTCAAAATGGTTGAAAATTATCAATGAGTTAACACCGCTACACGGTGTTAAATTTGGGCAAAATTTAGTAAAGTTGAAAATATTGCTGTATTCGATATCACGATATCAATAATTTTGACGCAATATCGTGATATCATATAGTAATTTATACAAAGATAAAATTTGCTTACCACAGTATAGATATCAAAAATTCAATCGAAACTTTTTAATCTGTTGTTTCTATGGAAATCCATAACATCGATAATTTGGACGAGAAAATTCAATATCACGATATTGTAAATTGAACGATGATTTTTCAATCTAAAGGTCAAAAAGGGCCTTTTCGACTTTAATAGATTTCGCCCAAAATGTTACATTCAATGCAGCTCCTTTTCCATCGATATTGCTAATCTTTATGATAGTGACTTGGAGGTAAAAGTAAGAAACAAAAATATGACAATTACCACGTTGCGTCCATTTTGGCATTTTGTAAATATTCTAATGTTCTTGGTATTCTAAAAATAATTTTAAATTGACAGTGTACAGTCTCCAAGAGATGTTGACCTTCTGCTCCTTTAATTAAATAACTCATCGCAAAAAAAATTTAACAGTGACAAGTTTAACAATGACAATTACCAGTCAGTTTAACATAGACAATCAGAATGGAAAATGAAGTGCTTGGTATTGATCCAAGCAGTTCTACCCTTAACTTCACAGGTGCAGACTAGCCAGGCACCCAGTATAAGCCGCGAGAGGAGTACAAAAACTGCATGACAAGGGGGAAACGCTATTTAATACAGACAGTGGAACACACAACATTTCTGGGCTTGTCCCCTTCATCAGGTGTTGCGACGTAAAGGGGATGTTTAATTAATCTGATGCATGATGTCAAAAATAATAAAGTTAGCTAATAGAATATCACTATATCCAGCATATTTAAAATGAATGTCAAAGATGAAGAACTCCTTTAACTGCCCCTAAAACATTCTTAACTTTTTTTTCAGGGATAAATACATTTCTTTCTTTAAATTTTGAGCATGTCCCCTTAATTCAAATTAAATTTTGATGATTTCTAATGTCAGTTCAGTAAACTCAGTTATTTGGGATCAGCTGAGAAAAACTTCTACAACCCATATGTGAGCATCTATTTGCAGTACAACAGGATGAAGTTGCTACGTCTCTGAATGTTGAAAAGGGTGGAAGGATGCCAGGAACAGATGGCATGCTGGTCCCAGCAGATATTTCAAAAGGAAGAAGTCAAAGAATAGTCAGAATTCCTGCTAACCTTTTGGATGAAGCGTAAACTGGGATCTCACTGGTACATTGTAGCTGGGCGAACCCCGCTGGCTGTACAAAAACAGCGCATTTCACTTCTGTAACAAGGGGGTTCCCTCTTGCGACCATAAATATTCATGTATAAGTAAGTGTCAGATTGCATGCCTGGTGATCTGAAGAGATTTTTTTTTTTTAATTTCGTTAATTAAAAAAAAAAGAATATATTAATTTTTTGGCATCAAGTGTATTGATAGTGTAAATGATTTTCATTTCTACTTTCTTATGGACAAATTTCCAGTGCAGGGGAGAGGAACTAGGTAGTTTTGGTATAAGTGGTAAAATATCATGGAAATGTTTAGTGGTATAGCTCTTCCCCATCTGGACCCTAATGCTAAATAAGGGCATCCCCCTTCTCCCCCTTACATGCGATGGCCAGTCTTAACAGGAAGATGCTGCTGGGAACCAGGTAGTTGGATGCATAGGGGGACAATGTGGAGGGCCTGAAAAACTTTCAATGACTGGTTCTATAACATTGTGCTGGTCTTTCTATGCTGTTGATGTTTTCTATCGCTCCCCCATACTAATGATTTAGGGTGGGTAGAGTGTTGCTAGGTATCCATGGCTGCTTGGACACAGGCCTATAGTTGAAGCTATAGGCAGGGTTACACCCATGTTTCTAAATACTCCTGTGTGTTTTTTATATAAACTTTTAGTAATGTGTTTTCTTGAAATAGTTTCCTTTAAGATGTATCCACTACATTTCAGGAACTATATAATAACATTTTCTCATGAGCCCATTACTTTAAACAGTGTCGATGAATGGCACAAGATAAAGAACGTGGTTTGAGGCTGGGTTCACACTAGCTGACTCTCAGTTGAGCATTTTTTATGTTGTCTATAGTGCAAAACACAATACCCTGTGTGAATTATCCCACTGGAAACAATGGACATTGTTTTTCAAAATCAGCTAATGTGAACCCAGCTTTAGGCACAAAGCCGCTGCGACATGACTTGCGTACAGTAAGTGGGGGACGTAGACAGGATAAAAACACTAAATGCCTTTGAATGTCTGAT